>JAZAVI010000321.1:0-70540 GCA_036326025.1 Chrosomus eos | reverse complement strand
TGTTTTGGCGAATTGCATAAACAGTGACTCCACGCAGTCTACCACAAATGAATACATACATAATTTGTACAAAGTCTTCTGTGGAGTTTGTTCTTCAGCACGATTCGTTTTGTTGTTCGAAACCAGTTCTCAACCTGTGTATTTGTGTCTCTAGTTTTTCCCAGATATTTTAACATTATCCATAGTGGCACCTTTGCTAAGTATGGCTTGAGAATTTGTATCAAGCTTGGACAGTAATATGGATTAGCTTGAGCTCTACCACTGCCTTGTTCGTTTTGTGCATCCACTAGTGTTTTCTTTGGGGAGTTTCGCAAATGGGGAGTCATGAACACTTGTATTTGGAGTTGTTTCAGTAACTAATTCCTCCAGAGGTGTTTCGTTAAAATCAATTTCAGCAAAGACAGGCTGATTGTGTATTTTTGTCTGTAGTGTCTTAAGACAATCAAGGATGGACAAAGCAATGCAAATGTCTTGCATCAAAGATTGGATCTCAGCCAGTGTGGTGGCAGTCTGCATTAGTAGTCTGCAGATACTTGTGTATATTACACTGACAGAACGTATGTAGGGTTGCATGAATGATTGCCCAACTAAAATAGGTTTTCACTTTTTGTGGTTGGAGGCTTTGTTTATGTATGTACATAAAATCGTGGGACAGGCAGGTCAACCAGTGCTGAATTGTCGGTGTGGTCTGATCTGATGAGAGCATCTCAGCCTCAGCAAACCTGAATTTGCCATTACAAATTTTTCCTCTTTTGCAGCTGCAAGTTTTTTTTTGTATGTACCTTAGGGCTGTTGGAACGAATTCCGAAATTCGAATATAATTCAAATATTAAAAAAATCAATACTATTCGAATGCTGAAGTTACTATTCGAATATTGCTTTATGTATATTTAATATATATATATATATATATATATATATATATATATATATATATATATATATATATATATATGCAACCTTGCCTTTCTCGCGGCTTACACGCATGTGAAAATGAAATGCTTTTGTTTTGTCTGATGAACAATAACGTTTTTGAATCGTAACACAATTGCGCACGTTATCCAAGTCATCAGCTCATTATCACATGGGTTAATGAGCTGATGAGTTGAATCAGGTGTGTTTGATTAGGGAGATAAAGAAAATGTGCAGTGTTGGGGTGCCTTGAGGACAGGTTTGGGAACCACTGCCTAGTACATTAGCGATTTTTCATGCAAACCATGCCCCGTTCCAAACTAAACTGCTAGTGTGAAAGCACCCTATGAGTAAGTAATAATTAACAAAGATAAAAACACAGCTCACATTATGGTACTGTAAAACAAGTCAATGTTATCATTAGTGCATAATCCACTTTCCCAAAATCTAGAGCATTCTTGCTTTAGAAAAGTTGTAAATCAGGCTAATAATTAGGGCCCGAGCACCGATAGTGTGAGGAACCTCTTGGAATTGCTCCGTTTATTACATTTAATGTTTTTATACATGTCATTAAATTAATTTAATGATTTGTGCATTTATTCAGTTTTACATCTGTTGATACAGGATGTATTTGCATGTGGAGGAAAAATAACATTTAAATGAATTGTGAATTCAACACATGTTAAACTCCATCAGCAACATTTGTGGCCTGATATCACCACAGAAATAACTGTCAACTCATTCTTTAGTTAAAAAAAATGTCAGGGACTTACAATCGATGTAAATGGGCCAAACAGTAAAGATTAAAATACACACACTGTTTCAATAGTATTGTCACAAGGCTTAAACTTTATCTATGTAAACATCACTTTTTGTCATAACATAAAGCTGGTAAACCTGGTACACACAGACACCAGAGTCATGTGACCATCTATATCAGAGGTCAGAAATATATCCGAGGTCAGAGGGATAATCACTGGCACGTGACAATAGCTAATGTATTTAATTTAAATAAAGTCACTCAAACTTGCATATGGATGTACATTGAGGTAATCATTCCTCACAGAGCCTGTTTTATTATGTTAGGTGCTAATAAATACTATTAAGTGAGAGATTTTAACCATTCATGACAATTGACTCAAATGACCAGAGGTGCTTCTGTGATTATCCCTCTGCTTCCCATAAGGACACCGACCGCTGATCTTGAACTTTAGTCACAACATTTGTGAAATAGAAAATAACTTTGACTCAGAGATAAACATCTACTGAACCCGGAACATCCCTTTGATTGTAATTATCAATTAACTTGAACTACTTATTTATCTGAAGCAATATAGATAAAGTACAAAAGACAGTAGTAAATCAGGACACTATAAAAGGAACATGAGAGGCGGTGAGGATGAAGAGCAAGAGCTGGAAACAAACATCAGTGAAGAATGAAGGGTTTAGTATGTTTACTGCTGCTGTTGGAAACCTTTGTGTTTGTGGTACAGCATCAGGTAGATGGAGGACTCAATGAGAATGAGATCAGTCAACAGCTCAGATCTGAGGACGGAAGAAAGAATCCACCTCAAACAGACACTTTGAGAGATGACGCTTCAACTGACAGCCAACAAAACTGCCATCTGTGCTTCACTGACATCCATGCAGCGCTGAGAGAACTGACCGCCACAGTTACAGAGCAGAAAACAAACATCAGAGAACTGACCACCACAGTTACAGAGCAGAAAACACACATCAGAGAACTGACCGCCACAGTTACAGAGCAGAAAACCATCAACAGAGAACTGACCGCCACAGTTACAGAGCAGAAAACCATCAACAGAGAACTGACCGCCACAGTTACAGAGCAGAAAACACACATCAGAGAACTGACCGCCACAGTTACAGAGCAGAAAACACACATCAGAGAACTGACCGCCACAGTTACAGAGCAGAAAACAAACATCAGAGAACTGACCTCCACAGTTACAGAGCAGAAAACAAACATCAGAGAACTGACCTCCACAGTTACAGCTTTAGAGACACAACTAAGAGAAGAGATGAACAAGAAAAATGATGTTATTCTGGAAGAGCTGAACAAGAAAAATGATGGTACCTCACCAAAACATTCTCTCTTTTATCAATGATCCTCCAAGTAAAACACCAATGAAATACATTGCATAGTGTAAAGTTGAGTGTATACTGTGAAAATTGTGTTATCTATTACAATAATCAGTTTAAATGTCATTTAACAGAATCATTATTCCTTTACAGAAATTTCAAATCTTACTCTGGGTCAAGTGGAGTTGAGAAAGGAAAATAGAGGTGAAACTGTGCTTGAATTGTTAAATTCAGTGTATACATTATTAGTGTAATAGAGTAATATATCGCAATATTGTGTATGTTTTTCAATAACAGACAGAGAAATAGCTTTTTCAGCTGGACTGATGCAATCTGGCAATGAATATATTGGTCCTTTTACCACTGAAATCACACTAACCTACAGTAACGTCTTCACAAACATAGGGAACGCCTACAACCCAATCACAGGTAATCATCAATGAAATGACTCATAAAACTCAGTTTATAGCAATGAAAACCCTTCTGCTCCATTCAGACCTCTCTGCAGTTGTGTAATGTGTGTAAGAGAATTAAATGAACAACCATCTTTTAAAACTATTACACAGTGTGTTTGGTGATTATGCGATCATACAGGAAACATCTGAATCTGTATCTCTTGTTTTTGATTTAGGTATTTTCACAGCCCCGCTGAAAGGAGCGTACATGTTCAGAATCTCTGTTTATGGTTTTGGTGGAATTTCAGCAACTGCACACATTTTTAAGAATGGACAATATGTGGTTGTTGCACATAATGATCAGGCTACGGGAACCTTAGCCTCCTCGAATGGAGTTGTGTTGATCCTGGAGGTTGGAGATGTCGTCTATGTGAGACTTGGGTCTGGCAGGAGGATACATGATAGCATAGATAGCCCCAACACTTTCAGTGGTTTCCTACTGTTTCCCTTAAGATAACAGGAGCTTTACAGAATGTGATTCCAGTAATTCTGAACCTTCAGCGTATGATTTAAGATGAAAATCGTGAAGAGTCAGTAACATGATTAAGCAATATTAATGAGGACCAATGTGTGTTTGAAATTTGCAATAGATTAAAGGGGTGGTTTACTGCCTTTTTTCTTTGCATGATTGTGTTTATGGGGTGCAATATAACATGTATTCGTGGTTTTTCTTTTTTTTAAAGTCTTATTTTTCATAAATTTCACCTTTATTGTAAGCCTCTTTCTCCTCTGTCATTTGAACGACCGGTTGACTTCCTGATTCTATGAAACCACTCCCTCAGAAACAGGCAGTGGGCTCAGATTGGTTAGTTTGGGACGGTGTGTTGTGATTGTCTAAACTGCGTAGCGCACGTTGTCCGGAACCGTCACGCCCCTTGCCTTTACGGGCATGAGTCTCATGTGCTCTGGTTAATGTAAACAATGGTGTCAGATACTGCCGTGTATCAGTTTGTTGCTGGGGTGACTGTAAGAGGAGAAGGCTGAGACAACAGAGTGTTATTTCAGTATGTCACATGGTACAAAAGTATTTCTCAAAATATCTATATGTATGTATGACCTTTTTTGGAAAGGTTGAAGGTATATGTACAAGGAGCTGAGCGAGTGCTTCTCTGCAGGGGGCGCTCGGCTTTGTTGGAGCGCCGTTCTATGGAACGGAGCGGCGTTCGAGAATAAAGTCTAATTGTTTGTGGAATCAAAGATCTCTGCGAAGTTATTTACAGAAAAGTTTAAACCACTTCATGAACCGGGAGCTGTGAATTTTTGCAAAACAAATAACACGCTCCGGGTGGAGTTAGAAACTCTGTTTTTTTTCTAAAACCACTTTATTTATGTTGTTCTGTCGGATTATAGTGTCGAATTCACTGAATATGATCAAACAAATGTTTCAGACGGCAGCTTTAAGTGTCACATGTAGCTAATTTGACTTAGATGACAGAGGAGATCAAAGTTCAAGTATAATCAAACTCTGTCAGAGACAAAATATGTTCCACCTGGAGTGGAAGCATCCAAGCCAAACATCTGACCACATTTCAGTGCATAAAAAAAACCCATTGTTTCTTGATATCGTATCATAGGCTGCGTTCGGAATCGCATACTTCCCTACTATATAGTAGGCGAAAAGAGTAGACGAGCGAAAAAGTACGTTCGAATCCTCAGTATTCATAAAAGAGTAGGCGAGAATTACCTGGTTGACGTACTAATTATCGCGAGATTTGGACGATAGTGCGTTCGAATATGCCTACTTTTCTACTATATAGTAGGCGAAAACCGTACGTGAAAGAAGCAATACGTTCGAAACATCAGTATTCCTAAAAGAGTAGGCGAGAAGTTCCCGGATGATCTCCTGCTTTCGCCCAGACATTTGAGTGCTTTTCAGCTTGTACTCATCTATCCCAGGAGGCCACGCGAGAGGATACGATATAAAAAAGAACAAGAAGAAGTAGATATTTCATACTCAAACATGACGGAAAGGGTGGACGAGAGTGTTTTCAAATGTGAGTATTACAAATACAAACCAAATCGCATGTGTTGAACTAACTTTCTGTACAGTAAATTGTTGAACTGTTGAAGGTGCAAAGACGCTATATAATATGGTAAATTTGTGATTTTGCCGTAAATCACATTTTATTGGATAGAGGAGCTCCATAAGGACACATACGTCTTTAAACTGTATTTGCATACATTTTAAACCGTATACATCTGAAATACCATTACTAAATATTTATTCAAAATCTGGCAAGATTACTACGTGTAACTGATATGAAATAGACATCTGAGTGATGTGTGTGTACTATTGTTTAGGAGAATTCACTGTTGTTAACACTGTTTTTATTAGTTTAATGCATTTTACATAAAGTAACTAAACATAAGTAATCTATTTCATTTGTCCATTAGTACTGTTGAAAAATTGTTGAACATTTATGATGGATAAAAAGCTATTTATTAGCAACAACCTCAACATGTAAATGTAGTATTGAGCTCATAAATCACAGAGGTAACGTGAGTCTTGTCTGGATGTTACAGGGACGGATGAGCACACGCGGCTGCTTATCCGGTGGAGAGCTCTTCACCGGAAAGCGTAATGCTGCCATCAAAGGCTTTGAGTGAGTATACAGAAATATTTAAAAATCAATTGAATACTTTATTTGCAGTACATTTCAATTATTGTATTTTCAAACAGAGATATAACTTTTTCATTCTTGATTTCTCTCTTGCTGCAGATCTTTTGTGGAGGAGCAGAGCCTGCAAGGCAGGGTGACGGCGGCGTTTGTTAAAAAAAAATGGGAAAACCTGAAACAAAAATACAAAGTAAGATCATTTTGTTACTTCTAATACATAAATTAAATGATTAAATATTGTGCTGTTAAAATGACTGCTTTTGTATCATGCTTGTGCATTTTTGCAGGATCTGAAATGTCCGCAGACGGGGGTGAGCACTGAGGATGGAGAGCCCACAGCAGCATCCTGGAAGTGGTACACTGCCATGGATGAGGCAATTGGGGGCAGACCCTCCATCTCTCCTCCTGCCCTCGTTGCCTCATGTGGGCCGGATGCTGCTGTGGTCTCTTCATCCTCAGTGAGGCCAGAGCCAGCAAGAGCCAGGAAAAGGGCTATAGATGTGGAGGAGCTGATCCGGGACATGGAGGAGCGAGAAGGGGAGAGAGAGCGGAAAGCAGCTGAGAGGGAGGAGAGGCTGTGGAGAGAAATGGAGGAGAAGGAGGACAGAAGAGAACGGGAGAGACGAGAGAGAGAGGAAAGACAAGAAAGAGAAGTAAGAGAAAGAGAAGAGAGATGGCACCGGGAGGCAGTCGAGAGAGAGGAAAGGAGAGAAAGAGAAACCAACGAAAGGGATGAAAGGTTCCTTTCTGTTCTTCAGATGCTCGCCAAAAAATAAATTATTTGACAAAAAACATCTTCTGATCTTTTGCACATTTGGGTTGATGTGAATTAAATTTTTGAATAAAAATGGGAATCTATACACTCTTAGGAAAAAGGGTTCTATATATGTAGCATAGGGTTCTTTACTCAACTGCAAAGGACCTTTTATGCAAAAAATTAGGATAATGACAAGAAAGAACCCTTTTGGCACAAAGGTTCTTTATAGGCTATTATTCATTCATATATTACATTATTCTGCAACTTTTTGCAGTTGTAATTAAATTATTGTTTATTAAACTGTTGTAGTAACTTAATATCCCATTTTAATCATGCTGATTTTTGAAGGATAAAAACTGAAATCCCACTCTTCGTGTGATATTGATTAATTACATTTTTAAACCCCCATATCTTGAATTTTTTGATCATTCATGGATTGCATTTTAGGGGTTCCAAATACGTAGCACTTTAGAACCTTTTAAGGTTCTATATAGAACCTTTTCTTCTAAGAGTTTATATATATATATATACACAGTACTGTGCAACAACTACAAATGGTGGCCTAAGAATTTTGTACAATAATATGTATATAAAACAAACTATTTCTAGGCATTCACAGTACATTATAGACTTCTAGAAATTTAGTGATACTTTAAGATTGTAATCAAATTCATAAATTAAATATTTATGAAACGTTGATTAATAATTAGTGAATGTATAGTGTAATGTAAGAAGAAAAAACACTTTAAAACACTGGTTTTACTGGAGTGTATTATATGACTTTTAAAGGTTTACAGAGTTCATGCAAGGATCTTAAAGGCAGGTCATGGAGGGTTAAGTTCCAGCACACCTGTCAGTAAATTTCAAGTAGTCAGTTATTAATTGGTTTAAATTGATTCAGGGGTGTATAATTAGGGTTGGAAAAACTCTGCTGGATAATAGCCCTCCATGACCAAATGAGCTGAACTTGAGACTGTTTATGTAATGGTTATGAGAATGTGTACAGTCAGAAAAGTTCATTATATGTAATTCTGTGTGTTAAAAAGAGGAAAATAAGCAATTTGCTTTAATTCAGAGAGGTACTTAAAAAAGGGTGAAGAACACATCATAATTCATGTCCTCATATAGAATATTGGTAAGAGTAATAGCACTGTGATTTCCAGATTCTATTAGCGATTACTTTGGTCTTCAAGTTAAAGAGTCATAAGATGATGCATTAGCACAATAACTTGCCAAAAAACGGTATTATTTAAAAGTTACTCTACTCATTTAGTGTTGTACCTTGTTTTCATGTGGTTGCTATTCAAAGTTTGTGTTTAAGAGTTCGCCTGTTGATCGGGAATCGGTTGATTATGCCTAATGTATCGCAAGGGAAGCGTGTTGCGCCTGCTCGTCCATTATTACACTGGACGTGAGGGAAGTAACACCGTGTCCCGTGTCTTATTACTCATTATTCCCCTTTTCCAGGTAAAATATGTTTATTAATGCATTTTATGTCTGTATTTATGTATTCTGTGGTCTAAGAAATAAGCTAGAAGTCAAACTTATCTGTATAATTGTTATTGCTTCGAGTAAGTGCTGCTTAACGTAAGCTCCACTATAGTTATTTTGCTAGCTGCATCACGTGGTGTACATCGCGTGGTGGAGATATACAACTATACGGTTTGTGTGCCGTGTTCAGCACTTAAAGAGAAGATGTGTTTAATGATAAATAACTGGGATATGTTATATTATTTTGTGTAGTTGAGAAGAGTGATATTAATTGCTAAACTATCAGAGTGATTATAGGTGCGTTAAATATTAGAATAATTAAATTCATGTTTGTTAATTAGTCTGTTCAGCTTCTATGTATATAAGAGGAATAATACAGCCGGTTCCACGTATTTAGAGTAACCAGTTGCATTTGTACTTTGCAGTAGTACTGATTTTGCATTTAGTAATAATTTTGTAATATTATGCATTGTTGAAGTATTGTTCTTGTAAAAGAAAGTAGTACTGATTTTGCATTTAGTAATAATTTTGTAATATTATGCATTGTTGAAGTATTGTTCTTGTAAAAGAAATGCATTATTACACTGGACGTGAGGGAAGTAACACCGTGTCCCGTGTCTTATTACTCATTATTCCCCTTTTCCAGGGGTGTAACATTTTCTGGAGGCACCGCTGGGATTGAGTGAAGCAGGGTCCGACTTCTGCCAAGAACAGACGTCCCAAGCTCTCATTCAGTCCCCTTCAACTTACCCAGGCAGGCGACATCGAGTGGATAACACGGTGGCAGTTCGAGTGTCTACAACTAAAAGCAAAAGCAATCTGAGGTGAACCCAAGGTACCAGGAGCGCTTCTGTCAAAGTTAAGCACACAAGTTACTACTGTTACTGAACACTAGATCGTTGCTGCAAGAAAAATGGAGTCCGTTGAAGTAGAGACATTGCAGTTGGAAATAATAGGGCTTTTGTGTATACTGCCAGTAGAAAGCCTAAAAGAACTGTGTGATTTTCTAATCATTGCTGGGCCAGAATTGGAGCATGTGGCAGGAAAGAACAGAACATCACTCATCTTAATGATAAGTAACCATCTGCAAAGCGAAGAGTTACAGAAACTTGAAGATTTGGGAATGGCGATGCTCCTCTGCCTTAAAGACAAAATAATTGAGCTACAGGCTCAGACAGCAGCTGACCACGCAAGTGAGCCTCAAGCATCACCAAATAAAAACCCAAATCAGCCTGATGACACACAAGACAATGCACCAACAGAAAGCAGATCTCCCCAGGTACAGGTACCACAAAATGTTAAGGGTGAACAGGGGGTCCAGACCACTAAACCTAGCCACAGAATGGCAGCCTCAGGTTTATCACTGGATCACATCCCTTCTCCTTGGCACAAAGAATTTAAAATATCTGGACAAATTGGGGAACCAGGACAGAAAGATCGTCTCCCGTTTTCCAGCTTAGCGCGGCAGATCGAGCATGGTCTTCTAAAAGGGCTGCCAGCGACTGAGATTGTTGATGCTGTCATAAGAGCCATTGTTCCTGGAATGCAGTTGCGCAGTTATTTAGAGGGGAAAAGTGACCTCACACTGCCCACCCTGAGAAGGATACTCCGTTGTCATTACCAAGAAAAGAGTGCAACAGAGTTATATAAACAGCTGTCTTCTGAAGTCCAGAGCATGAAGGAGACACCTCAGAGCTTCCTTATTCGCGCCCTGGATTTAAGACAGAAGATTCTGTTTGCCTCACAAGAATCTGAGTCAGGCCTACGATATGATCCAGTGCTCGTGCAGAACATGTTCCTCCACACAGTTATGACCGGCCTGCAGAACGATAACATAAAACGTGACCTCCAGCCATTCCTGGAGAAAACTGGCATTTCTGATGAACTCTTGTTTGAGAAACTAAATATTTCCTGTGCTTATGAAAGTGAGAGGCAGGATAAGAAGAAGATGACAGCACCACAGCGGCCTGTAACCATTCATGCTGCTCATTCTGACCAGACTCCAATTGAGAAAAAGGAAAAGACAAGCCTGCTGAGCCAAAGTAAGAATAAGGTTGATATTCTTTCAGAACTGCAGGAGATGAAAGCTAACATGGCCCTCCTGAAAGACCTTAAAGCTGAAGTGTCCTCTATTAAAGAGTCTATGCAGCAGCCCTCTTTCCAACAGCTACAGCTGCACCCAAATCCACCACCAGGACTAGATGGCATCTCACCTCAGCTGACATCAGGCTACAATGACCCACCACTGACATACAGAGCAACCCCAGCACCTGCAGCACACCAAGGCTATCTTCAATCCCCTGCCATACAAAACAGGTACCCTCAAAGCTCTGTAGCACAGCACAACTATCCTCAGGTTCCTGCAGCAGAATATGGCTACTCTCAAGCCCCTACAGTACAGCACAGCTACCCTCCACCGAACCAAAGGTATGACAACCAACACTCTCATTCCACAGCTACACTGCGGTATAGGAGGAGATGCTATGGCTGTCAGCAGGGAAATCTGGAAGACTGCACTCACTGCTTTAGGTGTGGCAGCAGCGAACACTTCTCGGCCGGTTGCAGAATGAGAAGATCAGGCCACCTCAGAGGAGGTCCTTTAAACGGGCAAGGGTTACCTCAGCGGGGCAGGGAGTAACCACTTCATCATCAGTGCCCCAACTATGTGCACGCTGTGGCACACATGGAAAAAATGTGAGACTCAGGCAATGTGCGGTATGTAAAAGCGTGTTATATTGTTCCAAGGCATGTCAATATGAGCACTGGGTCGTTCACAGAAGTCAATGTCCAAAAACCTTGTGTTATACAGCCCAAGCCAAAGCACAAAAGAAAGACACGCTAAAGTTGCACCATTGGTGGGACAAAAATATCTGATAAACTGCCACATCCACGGCCAACAGGTTAGAGCTTTGTGGGACTCAGGTTCCCAGGTGACTGTAGTTAGTGAACAATGGAAAGCAGATCACTTACCGCATGTGACACTGAGACATATTTCTGAAATCGTTGAAACTAATGACACTTTAAATCTGACTGCAGCTAATGGTGAAGACATGCCATACAGTGGATGGATTGAGGTTGCATTCAAATTAACTGCAGGTGCAGGAGTCCCTACAACAGAAGTTGTTGTTCCCACTTTGGTGATTAAAGGTAACACTCTTGCTCGACCTATTATAGGTTCAAATGTTATTGGCCTTATTATTGATACAGAGTTACAGCAGGATGAAGCCAATGACAACCAGCAGCTAATCAGAACTGTTAAACAGCTTTCTCTGGTTTTGAAATGGAGGATGCTAAAGTATTTGTTGAGAGAATTGCTGCTGAACAGCAATCACTGGAGTATGCTGTCAAAATGACCAGAGAGAATGTAAATGTCCCCAAACATACATCTGTAAAGGTGGAGTGCCGTGTTTTGACACCTCCTTTGCAAGAGGAGACAACACTGATCCTTGAGCCTAGTGTAAACCCGCAGTGGTCGGATGGCCTAGAATTCACTGACACTCTCGTGAAACTGAGTAAAGGAAAAAAAACGTTCATAGTCGTAGATGTACAAAACCCAACAGATCATGACATAGTACTTACTGGCAGGACAGTTATTGGAACAGCACAGCCAGTTCAAGCAGTGTACCCAGCAAAAGTGTTGGAACACCCCTGCTATGCTCCCCCAGTAACAGTAAATAATATGGAAGTCAGTAAGAAACGAACATCTGCTACTGATTGGGATCCTCCAGTCGACTTGAACCATCTTAGTCCCACTGAAAAGGAAATAGTTAAAGGAATGTTAAGAGAAGAGTCAGAGTCCTTTTCCATTTCTGATGACGACATTGGCTCCATTGAGAACCTGCAGCTTTCCATCTCACTAAAAGACACTGAACCTGTGGCTAAAACTTACCTGTCTGTACCAAAACCCCTCTATCAAGAGACGAAGAACTACCTTCACGACCTCATCACACAAGGTTGGGTGCGTAAATCCACTTCCCCGTATGCTTCCCCGTGGTGTGTGTTCGAAAAAAAGATGGAAGCCTACGTCTCTGCATAGACTACCGTGAGCTGAACCGTAAGACCATACCAGATCGCCAGCCCATTCCCAGGGTGCAGGACATCATGGACGGCCTGGGAGGGAACTCATGGTTTTCATTGTTAGATCAGGGAAAAGCTTACCACCAGGGTTTCATGGCAGAAGAAAGCCGGCCTCTCACTGCTTTTGTGACTCCTGGGGCCTATATGAATGGATCCGAATACCCTTCGGCTTAATGAACGCACCAGCCGCCTTCCAGCGATGCATGGAAGAATGTCTGGAGGGGCTCAGAGATGAAATTTGCACTCCTTATCTGGATGACGTATTGGTGTTCAGTAAGTCCTTTGAGAGCCATGTAGAACATGTCAGGGCTGTGCTGAGAAGATTAAGAGCACAAGGTATCAAGTTGAAACCAGCCAAGTGTGAGATATTTAGACGAGAGGTTCGCTACCTTGGGCGTGTCATTTCATCAGAGGGCAGTAGAATTGACCCGGCTGATACCCTAGCTGTCAGAGCCCTAAAAGACAAGCAACCAGCCACAGTGGGAGAACTAAGAGCCATCATGGGTCTCCTCAGTTATTATCGTCAGTATATTCGGGATTTCTCTCGACTCGCTGTCCCCCTTTATAACCTCATGAAAGCTCCTGCTGACTTAGAAAGGCATGACAAACGTGGCCCTAGAACAGGACAGAGAAAAAGAAAACAAAGTGGGGCATCTTCCAACCACCCCATTGTATGGACAGAGAGACACCAGCACTTGCTGGAGGAACTCTTGGATCACCTTGTAGAGCCGCCAATCCTTGCCTTCCCTGACTTTAACAAACCCTTTGTCCTACACACAGACGCTTCCAATCTGGGTCTGGGGGCAGTTTTATATCAGGAACAGGAAGGAAAAATGCGTGTAATAGCATATGCATCCCGAACCCTCACTGAGCCTGAGAAAAACTACCATTTCCACTCCGGGAAATTGGAGTTCCTCGCCCTTAAATGGGCGGTGTGTGAAAAATTCAGAGACTATTTAATAGGCTCATCCTGTACTGTGTATACGGATAACAATCCACTTACATATGTCTTGTCCACAGCAAAATTAAATGCAACTGGATACCGGTGGGTTGCTGAATTGGCGGATTTTCACCTCACTATCCGATATCGACCCGGGAAAGAAAACACGGATGCCGACGTTCTCTCAAGGATGCCATTGGATTTGAATGCCATGATGGAACACTGTACTGAGGAAATGTCATCTCGCTCAGTACAGGCAGTTGTACAGTCAGTTGAGGACCCAGATTCCAACGCTGTGTGGTCTATGGCACTGTCCATTCAATGCAATGAAATTGGTAGGCCGGAGCATCAGCCTCTCTCTACATCAGAGATTTGTCGAGCCCAGAAAGAAGACAAAAATATCAGCCCAGTTATTGAGTGTCGTCAGTGGAATAAAAAACCTGACAGTAAACAGCTGAAATCACTCAGTTCACAGAGTAAAAGGCTCATCAGTGAATGGGAAAAACTCACCTTAGATGATGACGGTGTCCTGCGTCGAAAAACAGCTACCCGAACACAACTTGTTCTGCCTGACAAGTACAAGGCTACCATCTTGAAGGAACTGCATGATAATATGGGGCACCAAGGAGTCGACAGAACCACCTCACTGGTAAGAGAGCGCTTCTTTTGGCCTTATATGCAGCGTGACATCGACCACTATGTGACTCGTAGCTGTTCATGCTTGAAACAAAAGAAACCCACCCGAGAGACTAGGGCACCTCTAACTAATATTGTGACAACCCAGCCTTTTGAGTTAGTGTCCATTGATTTCTTACATGTTGACAAGTGTGCAGGCGGGTATGAGTATATCTTAGTTGTTATAGATCATTTCTCCAGATTCGCCCAAGCCTACGCCACAACATCCAAGTCAGCAAAAACGGTGGCAGATAAACTTTTTAATGATTACGCATTAAGGTTCGGGTTTCCTCAACGCATTCATCACGATCAAGGAGGTGAATTCCAAAACCAGCTTCTGGCACAATTGAAAATGACATCCGGAGTACTAGGCTCGCGAACAACGCCATACCATCCTCAAGGTAATGGACAGGTTGAGCGTTTTAACCGCACACTCATACAGATGCTGAGAACTCTCACAGAGAAGGAGAAATCAAACTGGAAAGACTCAGTGAACAAATTAGTTTTTTCATACAATTGTACAAGATGTGAAGTTACTGGCTTTTCCCCCTTTTATCTCCTTTTTGGGAGGACTCCAAGGTTGCCAGTCGACATACTATTCCGTCTGACACCAGAAACCGGCACGCCTGATCACAGAGAGTACATGAGAAATTGGCGTGAAGGAATGCAAGAAGCCTACGAGATAACAAGGAACAATGCGAGAAAATCTGCTGAAAGAGGGAAAAGAAACTATGATTGCAAAATAAAGAGCTCAGAGTTAGAAGCAGGAGACCGTGTTTTGGTCAGAAACTTGACTCCAAGAGGAGGAACTGGCAAGCTCCGCAGCCATTGGGAGGACACGATCCACAAGGTTGTACGACGTGTAAACAAGGATGCTCCAGTGTACGAAGTTGTTCCAGAACAAGGAAAAGGAAGAGATAGCAGGATCCTGCATCGCAATCTGTTGCTCCCATGTGACCATTTACCCCTTGAAGTTCCTCTCAAAATTGCTAGGCCGAAGACAAAACTTCCAAAGCAGACAAATGTACAGGAAACTACTAGCCACCAGAATGACAGCGGTGAGGACTCGGAGGATGAATGGTTCTATTACCCACCTCCACAGCCCCTTCTGAACAGGACATGTGATGCCCCACAGACATGTGATGAGGAGGAACCCACCTATCAGCTAGTAGGCACTGAGTCCACTAGGGCACATGATGAACAAGGGCAGGAACATGACAAGGTGCTGCAGCTTGAGGAGGAACAGGATAGGATTGATTCACAGGGCAGAGATGAGGCACCTGAGGAGCTGGAGACTCTTGGAGACAGCCTTGTACTGCCACCTATGTCACCTTCCCCATGTGAAAGTCACAGTGAGAATGTACAATTCCAAGACCGGCCAAGGAGAGGACGACGACCCCCAAAGCGATTCACCTATGATGAACTTGGTTTTCCAGTTTGTTACAGCCTAGGACTCCCAGCCAGGCCCACATACAGGTGTAATCCTGTGCAACACTATGGACCCCACCAACCCGGGGCCATGTGGCCAGATGCTGATCAGATCCCCACCTATCACCCTGTTTTCTTGTATGGGTGATTTAATAATGTTTGATGGACTGTTTCACATCCACACACATTCACTTTTATGGACCCTTGAGACATTGAACACACATACACATACATTTCAGAACTGTTCTACAAATGGAACATGCCCAGAAACACACACACACTTGTGACTCTGAAGAAAAACATATAAACACATTCACAATGGACTGTTCAAGCAATTGTGATCCAACACACACTCCATTGAAAAAAACAAAAAAAAAAAAAAAAAAAAACACAAGGACTTTAAGATGGCCAAATGCCGCTATATGGACTGTGTACGGTTGCATTGTATGCACTACTGCTAATGGGACTGCTTTAATATTTGAATGTCGAGGACGACATTTGTGTTGAAGGGGAGTGTGTAATGGTTATGAGAATGTGTACAGTCAGAAAAGTTCATTATATGTAATTCTGTGTGTTAAAAAGAGGAAAATAAGCAATTTGCTTTAATTCAGAGAGGTACTTAAAAAAGGGTGAAGAACACATCATAATTCATGTCCTCATATAGAATATTGGTAAGAGTAATAGCACTGTGATTTCCAGATTCTATTAGCGATTACTTTGGTCTTCAAGTTAAAGAGTCATAAGATGATGCATTAGCACAATAACTTGCCAAAAAACGGTATTATTTAAAAGTTACTCTACTCATTTAGTGTTGTACCTTGTTTTCATGTGGTTGCTATTCAAAGTTTGTGTTTAAGAGTTCGCCTGTTGATCGGGAATCGGTTGATTATGCCTAATGTATCGCAAGGGAAGCGTGTTGCGCCTGCTCGTCCATTATTACACTGGACGTGAGGGAAGTAACACCGTGTCCCGTGTCTTATTACTCATTATTCCCCTTTTCCAGGTAAAATATGTTTATTAATGCATTTTATGTCTGTATTTATGTATTCTGTGGTCTAAGAAATAAGCTAGAAGTCAAACTTGTCTGTATAATTGTTATTGCTTCGAGTAAGTGCTGCTTAACGTAAGCTCCACTATAGTTATTTTGCTAGCTGCATCACGTGGTGTACATCGCGTGGTGGAGATATACAACTATACGGTTCGTGTGCCGTGTTCAGCACTTAAAGAGAAGATGTGTTTAATGATAAATAACTGGGATATGTTATATTATTTTGTGTAGTTGAGAAGAGTGATATTAATTGCTAAACTATCAGAGTGATTATAGGTGCGTTAAATATTAGAATAATTAAATTCATGTTTGTTAATTAGTCTGTTCAGCTTCTATGTATATAAGAGGAATAATACAGCCGGTTCCACGTATTTAGAGTAACCAGTTGCATTTGTACTTTGCAGTAGTACTGATTTTGCATTTAGTAATAATTTTGTAATATTATGCATTGTTGAAGTATTGTTCTTGTAAAAGAAAGTAGTACTGATTTTGCATTTAGTAATAATTTTGTAATATTATGCATTGTTGAAGTATTGTTCTTGTAAAAGAAATGCATTATTACACTGGACGTGAGGGAAGTAACACCGTGTCCCGTGTCTTATTACTCATTATTCCCCTTTTCCAGGGGTGTAACATTTACACAAATTACACACTGTAAAATAGTGACTAAAGGGTTACTTAACCCAAGCAAATAAATCATAATAGTAATAATTCAATAGTCATCATTTACTCGCCTTGATGTTGTTTGATCCCTCTGTTTTTTGTTTTCCTGAACACAAAAGGTGATTTTGGTCAGGTTTGTACTGTTTGGTTTAATACAATACCAGTCAATGGACTTTCAGAAGCTTCAAAAGCGTCATTAAATAATGCCATGAAGCTTCTGAAAGTTGGGCTCCATTGACTGATATTGTGTGAAACCAGCAGAACAAACTTGACAAAAATTCCCTTTTGTATTTAAACAATAAAAAATATTAAATAAGTAAATAGTAAACCGTAAACAATTGCTGTATTTATATGTTGAGGTGAACTAACCCTTTAACCCACCAAATATAAATTGTAGTAAATTTATGTATGCATTTTGCAGTATAGTAATTCCTTGACAAACTAAGCAGCTTGACTGTTTATGCCCATGACTGGTTCAAAAAATGCTTTACAAATATCAATCACATTTATGCATTTGACATATTTTTTATCAAAAGTGATTAACTCCATTTATTACAGGGACAATGACCCTGGACAAACCTGGAGTAAAGAGCCTTGCTGATTGACCAGCAATCTTCTTCTAACCAGTTCATTGGTTTATCCCTCTACACTACAAAAGGTTTTAAAGCTCTAACAAATATTTGCATGTAATTGTAAACCTATAAAATGACATTGGTCAAGAAACTGAATGCTGACAACATGAATTTTAAAACATTTTTATCTTTCTTAATGTTTTAAAGGTAGTCATGCTCATGGAGAGCCGGCACAGGGATGTTTGGAGCAGACACCGCAGCAGCCAGATTGTCCCGCACTTGTTCTCCCACTCTTGCTTCAAGGTTGTGGGGGTCAGGGAGGCCGTCATCATGGTCTTCCTCATCCTCTGGCTCAACGATGTCCCCATTGGCTAGAGCGAGATTGTGAAGCACAGCGCAGCACGCAACAATCTCAGGCACGAAGGCAGGGCTCACCTCCAAGGCCTTGAAGAAAATGCAGCGCCAGCATGTCTTCAGCATCCCAAAAGCTCCCTCCACGATGTTGCGGGCACGGGAGTGCTTGCTGTTGAAACAAGCCTGCACAGGGTTCTGTACAGGCTCTCTGTAAGGGGTGATGAGGCAGATGGGTGCACTCAGGCAAGGATAGCCTCCATCCCCGAGGATGCACTTGCCTGCAGGTGGGTAAAGGCTGCCAGCATACACAGGGCTGTTCCTCAGCACCCTGGCATCGTGCACAGACCCAGGATACCCCACAAACACATCAAGGAATTTCCCCCGGTGATCAGTGATGGCCTGGAGTTGGACGGAGTGAAACAGCTTCCTGTTGAAGTAACAGTGGGAGTTATTTGCTGGAGGTTTGATACGGATATGACAGCCGTCTATTGCACCAACTACTCTGCTGAAAGCTGGTGACCCAGACAGCTGCGCAAATCCTGCTCCCACTGCCTCCAGGTCATCTCCGGTCGGAAAGCAGATCACCCTCCTCAAAATTCCCATGATGGCCTTGCTCACTCTGTGCACAATGTCATGCACAGAGGTCTTTGGGATATCGAAGGTCTGCGACACCACCCTGTATGACGCTGCATGGGCCAGCCAGTGCAGGAACACAAGGACCTCAATCTCCCGTTCCCATCCATGGTCAGATCCAGGTCTGACTGCAGCAATCAGGAACCTGATGGACGGCATAGACAGGCGAAGGTGGGCACGGTGGTCAGCTGCCTCATCAAGATAAAGGCGCAAAATGGGAACAGCTCTATTGAGATGGCAGTATGATGTGGGGTTCACTGCCTGCAATAAATACATCATAGTTTGTTAGAAAAAAAAGCTTGAATAAAGCGATGTTTCATGTGGTATTTTTTACCAGAATATATTTATTAAGTTTTGTGTATACACAAACACAAGACAAACAACCACAATGCCTATCAGAAAGCCATCACTGTACAATGCAACAGTCGACAAATATTCATCACTTTTCTTTAAAATAAAAGATATAAAATAAAATAAATGAGTTGTACAAATTAGGTGATACAAATTATTGTCCAGAAGTGAACTGCAGCGTCCACACATCTCAGTCATTTTCATCTGTTAAATCAAAATCTTTGGCATATTCAATAAAAGTATTCCAGATATTCTCAAATAGTTCTTGTTTGCCTTTTAGCACATATGTAATCCTCTCTAGTGGCAGAGCAGACAACATCTGCCGTAACCAGAAAGTGCCTCTTGGTCAACATGTTTTTTTCCAAAATAAAGCTATACACCTTTTGGCATTAAGCAGACTAAGGTCTATAAATGTACGTTCATTTTTAGTATAGTTATGCTTCTCTGGATATAAGCCCAAAAGAAACAATTTTGGTTCTAATATTATTTGTTTGGAAATAATATTTTGAATAATGTCTCTTATTTCTTCCCAAAAGAGTGTAATTTTTGTACAATGCCACATACAGTGAACCAGTGTTTCTTTACATTGGTTACATTTTGAACACAAATCAGGAATGTTTCCATTATATCGACAAAGTTCCACTGGTGTCACATATGTTCACATTAACCATTTAAATTGAATAACTTTAAGACGAGTATTTATTGATGTTGCGTGGGCTAAAGTACATGCATCCTGCCAGTCTTCCTCTGAAAGTTGCAATGACAAATCCTCTTTCCAAGCTCTAAATCTATCATGAGAACTTTCAGGAACGTAAGACATAATCAGATTATAGAACTGAGAAATAATGCCTTTCTTTTGACTATCTTTTAACAACATTTCTTCCAAGTCTGGAGTAGTGGGTTTCGTTAATACATTGTTTTGACTTGCTCCTACAAAACTCCTGAGTTGGAGATATTTAAAGAAATGTTTTTTATCTAAGTTAAATTTATCTTGTAATTCTTGAAAGGTCATTAGTATGTCAGATTTTGGCAAATACACATCTCGAACCATTCTCAGTCCCTTGGTGTTCCATAAATTAAATGTTGCGTCTGCCCTGCCTGGTGGAAAAGATTGGTTGCCCCATAATGGACTAAATTGAGACAGACAGTGTGGATCTTTCAAAAGTCTCTTCACATCACTCCATACTTTTATCATGTTTTTAAGAATTGGGTTTTTAATTTCTCTTAATAGTTTTTTTGTTGTATTTGAGTATATATATGAGGAAAGAGGTATGTTCAATCCTTGTGATTCCATTTCTATCCAATGTGGTGAATGATTAGTGTAATAAAACATAATAGACCTTAGTTGCGCAGCCCAATAATACAGCTTGAAATTAGGACATTTCAAACCTCCACGTTCATAAGGCAAGTAGATTAAAGACAAACGAAGTCTTGCCCTTTTATTATTCCAAAGAAAACGTATAAACATTTTTTTCATTTGTGAGAAGAAATCAAGAGGGGGTGGGAGGGGAATATTCTGAAACAAATATAGTAGCTTTGGAAGAATGTTCATTTTTAAAATGTTAATTCTCCCAATTATAGATACTGGCAGCGGCATCCATCTATCAACTGAATTTTGTATTCCTGTTACTAAAAGATTGTAATTTTCCTCAACTATTTTTTCTAAACTTGGTAAAATCTGTATCCCCAAGTACTCAAATTGTGTCACAACATTAAACTGTATAACATCTGGGATTGGGTTTGCTCTTTCATGTTTATTTAAAGGAACACTTCGACTTTTTGGGACTTTAGCTTATTCAATGTATCCCCCAGAGTTAGATAAGTCCATGCATACCTTTTTCATCTCCGTGCATGCTGTAAGTCTGTTTGACGCACCCACCGCTAGCCTAGCTTAGCACAAAGACTGGATGTAAATGGATACAGCTAGCATACTAATCCCAATAAGTGACAAAATAACGCCAACATTTTCCTATTTATATGTTGTGATTTGTATAGTCACAGTGTGTACAAATAACAAGGTAATATGAGACACAGACACCTTTTAAACGTTTAAATACTGGGAACTATTTTCTCAGAAGGCGAAGCACTGCTACTTGGGCGGAGTGATAACCGCAGCACCGAGACGCGCCGTGCTGAGGAGCAGAGAGTTCGCTCAGAGTTGGAGTAATAGAGTCAGCAATTACTAATAAATGCAAAGTTTAAAATCATGGGTGTTCGCTGTATTGTGAAGAGCTGCGACAATAAACAGGGGAGACCAGGTAAACCATGATGTTTCATAGAATTCCAACCAAAAACGCATCCTGATTAATAAATATCACAGAACACGAATAAATAATTATTATTACAGGAATTGATATATTTTAAATGCAATTTTTTACAGCTGAACCAAATGTATTCAACAGCATATAATACAGTAGCTAATGTTAGATAACTGCATTACAATAGGCTAGAATAAGGGGAAAGTAATAGCACAAGGCTAATTGTTTTTGCTCAATGAACCCACAGACAGTAGCCTACCCGTACTGGACAAGGTCACTGTTTCTCAAAAAAATAAAACTGCCCCTCCGATTCTAGCAAGGTGAAGGCTACAGTCCTGAGTTTACCTCTAGCTCCGCTCATTTGTTACTGGGGCGATAGAGCGCGTTTGTGACAACACTAACATTATAGGGGATACATGGAGCCCGGTAACAACTGCAATAGTAGTGAGCACCTTATTCATGTAACAGTGTCACTAAGGTTACATTACATCTAGCTAATGGCACTGTTACAGTCATCTAAAAACATAACGGAACACTTACCGCGGCCGCAGGTGATCCACTTTGTCCTGAATTTACTATCGATGGGATGGCCGTATCCTTCAGCACACGTTTCATGGTCCGTGTGGCAAATTGCATTTTTTCAAAATAGTCGTCCTCGGTGAAATGTTCTGAGCAAACGAAATAGTCCTTGATGATGTCTACAGGTGTGTTTGGATCGATATCCAGAGCAAATGGCCATTGATTCATCATCAGATCAGCGTTTTTTATTGGAATTCTATGAAACATCATGGTATTACCTGGTCTCCCCTGTTTATTGTTGCAGCTCTTCACAATACAGCGAACACCCATGATTATAAACTTTGCATTTATTAGTAATTGCTGACTCTATTACTCCAACTCTGAGCGAACTCTCTGCTCCTCAGCACGGCGCGTCTCGGTGCTGCGGTTATCACTCCGCCCAAGTAGCAGTGCTTCGCCTTCTGAGAAAATAGTTCCCAGTATTTAAACGTTTAAAAGGTGTCTGTGTCTCATATTACCTTGTTATTTGTACACACTGTGACTGTACAAATCACAACATGTAAATAGGAAAATGTTGGCGTTATTTTGTCACTTATTGGGATTAGTATGCTAGCTGTATCTATTTACATCCAGTCTTTGTGCTAAGCTAGGCTAGCGGTGGGTGCGTCAAACAGACTTACAGCACGCACGGAGATGAAAAAGGTATGTATGGACTTATCTAACTCTGGGGGATACGTTGAATAAGCTAAAGTCCCAAAAAGTCGAAGTGTTCCTTTAAAGGGTTAGTTCACCCAAAAATTAAAATTAAGTCATTAATTACTCACCCTCATGCTGTACCAACCCGTAAGACCTTCGTTCATCTTCGGAACACAAATGAAGATATTTTTGATTAAATCTGAGAGGTACATCACTGCTACATAGGCTGCCTAAGGGAATGAAACTTGACGGCCCAGAAAGTCATTAAAGAAAATGTTTAAATATTGAATGTGCCTACAGTGGCTCCACTATAAGTTTATCAAGCAACGAGAATACTTTTTGTGCGAAAAAACAAAACAAAAATAACGACTTTATTCTACCATCTCTTCTCTTCCGTGTCATTCTCCTAAGCTGTTGACGTAGTGTAACAGCACAGCGCTTCTGTGTTGTACGTCACACGTAGGGTCACTATTGGCCGACACTGGTCATGTGTGTGATGCGTGTGAGGTTCAACCAGAAGCGTTGCGCAATAACAATGCGTGAAATCTCCAGGCCCAAAGAGAATACTTGAATAGAGTCGCTATTTTTGTTTGTTTTTTTGCGCTCAAAAAGTTTTCTCGTAGCTCGATAAACTTAAGATCTAGCCACTGTAGTCAGTTGGACTCTTTTAACGATTTCTTTAATAACTTTTCGGGGCCGTCAAGTTTCATTCCCTGGCAGCCTATGTAGCAGTGATCCACCTCTCAGATTTAATAAAAAAAATCTTCATTTGTGTTCCGAAGATGAACGAAGGTCTTACGGGGTTGGTACAGCATGGGGGTGAGTAATTAATGACTTAATTTTCATTTTGGGGTGAACTAACCCTTTAACAGTAAAATAGAAGACTTAGTTTTATTGAGTTTGTAACCTGAAATTTCACTAAATAACTGGATGACTTCAAGAATGATCCGTATTGATGTGTTTAGATTCGAAATAAATAAGATCACATCATCTGCGAACAGAGAAATCCTATGCTCAGTTGGTCCTACTGTAATTCCACTGAGTTGGGGATGAGAGCGTATCGCAATTGCAAATGGTTCTATTGCCAACGTGAATAATAAAGGCGAGAGCGGGCAGCCTTGTCGGCACCCGCGTTTTATTGCTATCGGTTGAGAAATATTTCTATTAGTGATGATTTCAGCAGTGGGGCTGTCATATAATATTTTGACCCATTTGATCAAATTGTCACCACATCCAAATTTTTCTAATACCCGGAAAAGATATGGCCATTCGACCCTATCAAAGGCCTTTTCGGCATCCAATGAGAGAAGAGCTGTATTTGGCGCATCCTGTTTACAATGAATAATGTTTAATAATCTCCGTACGTTGTGGAAGCCCTGCCTTCCCACAATGAATGCATTTTGATCTTGATTTATTACATAAGGGAGAGTATTTTGAAGTCGTTTTGCTAATAATTTAGAAATGATTTTCAAATCTGAATTTAAAAGACTAATGGGTCTTAGATTCTCACATTTATCTAAAGGTTTTCCTGGCTTAGGCAAGAGAGTAATCAAGGCTATATTCAATGAAGGAGGAAGAATATTCGATTGAAAGATTTCTTCAAACATGTCCTATAGGAATGCCATCAGGCCCTGCTCTTTTTCCAGATTTCATGCTGTCAATGGCTTGTCCAATTTCTTCTATTGTAAATTTTGAATTTAAATTAAATCTATCTTCCTCTGAAATAATGGGTATATCTATTTTATTTAAAAAGGTGTTTATATTGTCAAGTTTAATTGTTGCTTGTGCTTTATACAATTCTTCATAATAGTCCTTAAACGCATTATTAATTTCTATTGGATCCAACAGTGTCTGCCCATTTGATATTATTGATGTGATTGGCGATTTCGTTTCAAGCTGTTTTATTTGCCATGCCAACAATTTGCCAGCCCTATCACCCTGCTCGTAAAATGTCTGTTTCAAGCGTAGAAGACTTGAGGCAGCTATTCAGCTCTCAATAATAATAATTCTTTCTCCAATTGTGAATTGCTAATATTTTCAAAATTATTTACTTTCGTTTGAAGGGCACTTATTGTATTTTCCAACTGTAATCTAGTTTCCTGCGCCTTTTTTGATTTAAAACCTGTGTAACTGATGATATGTCCTCTTAGGAAAGCCTTGAAAGCTTCCCATTTAACGCATGCAGTAGTTTGTGTAGTATTAATTTGAAAGTACTCATCTATCTGTTTTTCTAAATATTTCACCAAGTCTTCATCTTGTAACCATTTATGTTGGAAATGCCATCTGGGTGGATCTCTTAATAATTTATCATCCTTATAGACCAAACAGCATGGTGCATGATCCGAGATCACAATATTGTCATAAAAGCAGTCAGAAATTTTAGATTGTAATTCTGAAGAGACCAGAAAGAAGTCTATTCTAGAGTATGTATTAAAAGTACCCGAATGACAGGAATAAGTTCTAATATTCGGTTTTCTCTCTCTCTATATATCTAATAAATTTAAACCTCTCATAAACCTATGGATTGTAGCCCTACAGTTGTTATGTGAATTATCAACCCCAGTTGATCTGTCCATTTCTGGGTTTAATGTACAATTAAAGTCCCCGGCTATCATATGAAGTCCTGGAAGCGTTGAAAGAGTAAGAAATAGGTAATTATAAAAATGGCTATCATCTACATTAGGACCATAAACATTTGTTATATTTAGCATTTCTGATAACAAAAGTCCTTGAAGTATTAGAAATCTCCCCCTTTTATATTTTATTTTAAATGGAACCGACTCATGAATTAGTGTCATAACCCCTCTAGCTTGAGATGTAAACGATGCCGCATACACAGTGCCCTTCCACCTCCTTCTCACCCTTATACTATCATCAATGAGATGAGTTTCTTGCAACAGTACAATTTTAGCATTCATTTCTTTCAGTTTATTCATAACCTGTTTTATCTTGTGAAGACGCTGCAGACCTCTGCAGTTCCATGAAATAAAATTAAGATTCACTTCTTGAGACAAAGCTTATGAAAAAGAAAATCTAATTGACCAGGTTGCTTTGCAATGTAAAACTATCCTTGCTTATAGGCATAACACATTGGGATGTTAGAACAAACATCCAACACTCTAAACTAACATAACCCCCCTCTCCCCTCCCCCATTTAAGAGGGCAGCCACCCCCCTGCTGTTGGTCTCCCGTCATTACTAAGACCGGTCCACAACTGTGAGGATCAGTCCAACCACTCTCTTGTCTAACCTACTCCTAATACTACTGCTGCTGCTACACTTTAACAAGTATTAGCTCCTGCTCACTTCAATTAACACTCAGGCTGCGTCCGAAACCGCATACTCAATGAGTAGGTACTTAATTTCAATGAGTACTTACTTAACGAGCGCTAAAAGAGTAGGTACTTTAGAGCCAAATCTCGTTGAGTATGAATGCGATCCGGACATCATACGCCATGTTGACGTTATCATGTGACCTACGACGCGTTATCACACTTAAAAGATATGAACGACACATTTTATTAATCTATCTGTAAATATCTTGATATTGATGAAACCATATTGTGGTGGCCTATTGTTGAAGAAACAGCTGTCCATTATTTTGTCAATACATTTAGGGTTGATTTAAGTTGTTATATTTTAAACCCTACTAATGTGACCCACAGTTTTATCCTTATAGGGCCTAACGATATAACTTTTTATTAAGAAACCCCAACATTGTCATCTCTTGAATATGTTATTAATTTCTTTATTTTATACCCAAAAAGTTTCTCCTTAAAGGTTTTTTTTTTCTTGATGAATTTACCTCTCGTTTGATCCCTTAGAATGTTTTATGTATTATGAAAAACTATTTAAAGATATTTAGCCTTGTTATTGTTCTTTTTTCCTGAGTAGCCTATAAATATGATGTACACAAAGCAATGATCTTATGTTTTCTGTTTTGTCATTATGAATGTTACGGTATCTTTCCCTGATCTTGTTTGTACTAAGTTTAAATTAAATGAGCGACAGGTGTACTAACACTTCATAACATCAGTAACTCAACAGCACAACCTAGAACAGTTTTCCTCTGCGTTTGTAATGTCTGCACAAAGGAGACGGGCAGCTGCTCGAAGAAAAATTAATATTACCTCAGAATGAATTGCATTGTTAGCCCACCCCAAAACTTAAACAAAATAATAATATTAAATGCTGACCAATACTTAATTATATAACTTTTTTATATACTAAAAATGATATAATTTAATAAGCAAAATGTAATTTGTCTTGTCATATGACATAGTTATGCATGAATACACACTAGATAAATGCAGTGATCTCAATTGCCAGTCGAGCAATGAATTAATGAATGCATACATTAATTAAATAATTATATTTTATATACTGACAACAATAAGAAACATGAATAAATGAGTAAAAGAACAAATAAAAGTAACCACCACAATAAACAAATGCATATACAAATCAACAACACATGAAACAAAGCTTTATTCAAACTACAAGCATGTATCTAAAGGCGCTGAACCCCACATACTGTGCCATCTCAATACAGTGGTTCCCATTCTGCAGCTTTATTCTTTATTCGTGCCGGAGCTTGTTGCTGTGCTGCGCTTCACAATCTGAGGTGATAAGGGCCGGTGGAGTGATGGAGGGACTCATAAGGGCCGGTGGAGTAATGGAGGGACTCATATGGGCCGGTGGAGTGATGGAAAGACTTATCCATGACACCATCTCCAGGATTCAGCTCTGGGCTCCTCATCCTCAGGGCTCACACCAGTCTGCAGACATTTCAGATCCTACAAAAATGCACAAACATTATACAAAAGCAGTCATCAACAGTAATAAGTAACACATAAAATATATAACATGTTTAGTTACTTTATAGATTTGTTTATTTACCTTATATACAGCACATTTGTCTAATGTAAACAGTGTTGACAACAGTTAACGTTAATTAACGTTATCCTACATAATAGCACACATACATCACTCAGATGTCTTTTACATGTTATGATGTGCTCATCTGCAAAACTTATACAATATTTTCCTTTCAGATGTAAATAGACATATTAAATAAGCGTGTTTAAGATGTATATGGTTATGTAAATCTACTTTAGAGACGTAACGTTACGTGTGCTTACTGGAGCTCCCCTGTTAGCTAGCTATACATAATAAAAAATGTTTTTACAGCAAAATCACAACTATACTATACTGTCTAACTCCTTTACACCTTCAACAGTTAAAACGTTTACTCTATAGTAGTTTAACACATACGATTTAAACACAAGGAACCGTGTTTACTCACATTTGAAAACCCCCGCGTCGCTGATCTCCGTAATGTTTGATAATGACGTATCCTCTCGCGTGGCCTCCTGGGATAGAAGAGTATCCATCGGAGGAGCACTCAAAAACCTGGGCGAAAGCAGTAAGCCATCCGGGACCTTCTCGCCTACTCTTTTATGAATACTGATGTTTCGAACGTACTGCTTCCTTCACGTACTGTTTTCGCCTACTATATAGTAGGAAAGTAGGCATATTCGGACGCACTTAAGTCCGATTCTCGCGATAATTAGTACCTCACTGTGGTAATTCTCGCCTACTCTTTTATGGATACTAAGGATTCGGACATACTTATTCGCTCGCCTACTGCTTTTTCCCTACTATATAGTAGGGAAGTATGCGGTTTCGGACGCAGCCTCAGCTTGTTGTATGACATTAACACCCTAATTTGTCTCATAATATTGTGACATCTTTTGATCACTGTTGAAAAGAAGTATACAGTCGTACTATATAATACACTTTTGTAAATATATAGCTTCAAACTTAGTACAAAATAATTACGTGTCAGTCACTATGTAAAATAAAAATAATACAAAATGGGCGTGTCATGGTCATTCTCCTACCTAAAACAAATCCCATACCACATTCTATCTATCTTCAGGCTCTATCTTCTTGTGTTCCTGTCTCTTCTTCGTGTAAGTGTTCCTGAATTCTCCTGAGAAAGACGTGTGCCTCAGCCGGGGTTTTAAAGGAATGAGTTTTGCCCTCGTGAGTCACCAGAAGGGTCGCGGGATGAGACACTCCATGGCGAATCCCCTGTTTACGTAGTTCCGCGCGAATTGGGTCGAACTTCTTCCTCAGCTGGGCAATTCCCGTAGCCAAATCTGGGTAGAAACGGACTTGCTGGTCTTCGTAGTAAGTCTCTCTTTTCTCCCGCGCAGCGGTAAAGATTGCCTGCTTGTTTTTATAGTTGTGAAACCTCATTATCACGGTCCTCGGGCGTGATGCGTTGTCGTTCTTTGGTCCAATTCTGTGTGCTCTTTCCAAAACAATAGAGGATTGTAGCCCCTCATTCTCCAACGCCTCGGGGATCCATTTCTCTAAGAAGGCACATATGTCCCCACCTTCAGCGCCCTCTGGCAAGTTCGAAAGCCGTAGGTTGTTTAAACGAGATCTAGCTTCTAAGTCCACAAGTTTATCCTCCATGGTTTTGTTCTTAGTTTTTAGCGTATTGACTTTAGCTTGCAGGCTAATTAGCTCGTCCTCCGCGGTGGAAATGCGCTCCTCCGCATGAGACATGCATTCACTGCAGTCACTAATCTCCTTTTTGACATCTTGTAGAGTCGCTGCCAAACTATCAAGCCTAGAGGTGAACCCTGTTTCCATTGAGCCTAATTTTGCTAGTATTTGGTCAGCTTTGGTGCCTGCAGGTTCATTTTCATTGTCAGTTTGAGTAGTCATGGCCTGATTAGCCTTGGTTGCTTTGTCACGAAGACTACAGTCAAATAGGCTCGACTGTCTGGTTGTTCCACCTTTCCCCTTCTGAGACTTTACCGAGCTAGGCATCACACCTCAAAATCTTCTTCTATTTGGAACTGTAAGTGAGCAGGGGAGCTTTTTTTGCAAACTTAGCAGCAGAGCAGCAAAAAACACGTCTTCCTACATGGCCGCAATAACCGGAAGTCTCCACTTATTTTTATTCATGTTTCATATTGTTGTCAGTAAATAAAATATGAATTTCATGAATAAAAATGTATTTACATCATCAGCATTTGTCTAGCGTGTATTCATGCATAGCTATGTCATATGATAATACAAAAGTTTGCTTGTTTTACAAAACGACATAATTAATAATGTATATATATTATAATAATGTTATATAATTAACTGTTGGTCACAGCATTTGTCATAATTATTGTGCATAAGTGTTGGGATGGGCTAGTAATGAAATTCTTTCTGGGGTAATCTTAATTGTTTAAGTAGTAATACTTGCTTTGTTTGAGAATAAAATCATCAGTCTTCTCCAAAGGCGAGATCGTCGAGCAGCTGCCCGACATCTCCTTTTTGCACACCTTAATCTAACAATTGCAGACATGCCAACCATTTCAAACACTGAACTAAACCGTTCTTGTAAAGTTGTCGAGTTACTGATGCAATCAGCTGTTAGTGCACCTGTCGCTCATGACTTTTAAATGTAACGTCAACATGGCGCATTTATACTTAACGAGATTTGGCCATTAAGTACCTACTCTTTTAGCGCTCGTTAAGTAAGTACTCATTGAAATTAAGTACCTACTCATTGAGTATGCGATTCCGAACGCAGCCATAGTCATTTTAGATTGAGCCACTTTGTTGCCTATTTTGTTTTTCTAATTGTACATATAACCCCTCACCACAGTAATACTGTAATTCTGTGGGAAACACTGAGCACTGTTAATCTGCAGTTTATTTTCATTTAGTTTATTTAATAGTCAGTGTTTTATAATGTACAGTTGAATGGAACCACATTCAGAGAAGCCAGTGCTAATGCAGATTCTAGTAAAGAGATTTTTCCAATGAAGGATAGTTAAAAAAAACATGTCTGCTGCCATTTATGGTTCTTTGTGAGAGAGATAATCGTATTGGATTGAATTACCTTATACATAATCTCTTATAATGGTAGAGACCAGAGAGTCATGTGACCATCTATATCAGAGGTCAGGATAATAACTGACACGTGACAATAGCCAATGTGTTTAATTTATATAAAATGGCTCCTACTTGCATATGGATGTACATTTGTATGTAATCATTCCTCAGAGCCTGTTTTATTATGTTAGGTGCTAATAAACACTATTAAGTGTGATATTTTAACCATTCATGACAATTGACTCAAATAACCAGAGGTGCTTCTGTGAGTATCCCTCCACGTCCCATAAGGACACCGACCGCTGATCTTGAACTTTAGTCACAACATTTGTGCAACAGAAAATAACTTTGACTAAGAGATAAACATGTACTGAACCCGGAACATCCATTTGATTGTAAATAACAATTAACTTGAACTACTTATTTATCTGAAGCAATATAGATAAAGTACAAAAGACAGTAAATCAGGACATTATAAAAGGAACATGAGAGGCTGTGAGGATGAAGAGCAAGAGCTGGAAACAAACATCAGTGAAGAATGAAGGGTTTAGTGTGTTTACTGCTGCTGTTGGAAACCTTTGTGTTTGTGGTACAGCATCAGGTAGATGGAGGACTCAATGAGAATGAGATCAGTCAACAGCTCAGATCTGAGGACGGAGGACAGAATACACCTCAAACAGACACTTTGAGATATGAAGCTTCAACTGACAGCCAACAAAACTGCCATCTGTGCTTCCCTGACATCCATGCAGCGCTGAGAGAACTGACCGCCACAGTTACAGAGCAGAAAACAAACATCAGAGAACTGACCGCCACAGTTACAGAGCAGAAAACCAACATCAGAGAACTGACCGCCACAGTTACAGAGCAGAAAACAAACATCAGAGAACTGACCGCCACAGTTACAGAGCAGAAAACCATCAACAGAGAACTGACCGCCACAGTTACAGCTTTAGAGACGCAACTGAGAGAAGAGATGAACAAGAAAAATTATGTTATTCTGGAAGAGCTGAACAAGAAAAATGATGGTACCTCACCAAAACATTCACTCTTTTATCAATGATCCTCCAAGTAAAACACCAATGAAATACATTGCATAGTGTAAATGTTACTGTAAAGATGAGTGTATACTGTGTAAATTGTGTTATCTATTACAATAAGCAGTGTCAATGTCATTTATCAGAATCATTATTCCTTCACAGAAATATCAAATCTTACTCTGGGTCAAGTGGAGTTGAGAAAGGAAAATAGAGGTGAAAGTGTTCTTGAATGATGTTAAATTCAGTGTATACATTCTCAGTGTAATACAGTAATATATTACAATATTGCTTATGTTTTTCAATAACAGACAGAGAAATAGCTTTTTCAGCTTTACTAATGCAATCTGGCAGTGGATATATTGGTCCTTTTACCACTGAAATCACACTAACCTACAGGAACGTCTTCACAAACATAGGGAACGCCTACAACCCAATCACAGGTAATTATCAATAAAATGAGTCATAAAACTTAGTTTATAGTAATGAAAACCCTTCTGCTCCATTCAGACCTCTCTGCAGTTGTGTAATGTGTATAAGAGAATTAAATTATCTTTTAAAACTATTATACAGTGTTATGTTTTGTTTGGTGATTAAGCGATCATACAGGAAACATCTGATTCTGTATCTCTTGTTATTTGATTTAGGTATTTTCACAGCCCCACTGAAAGGAGTGTACATGTTCAGAATCTCTGTTTACGGTTATGGCCCAACTCCAGCATCTGCATCCATTGTTAAGAATGGACAGCGTGTGGTTGTAGCACATGCTCATCAGGCAAATGATGCTTTGAGCTCCTCGAATGGAGTTGTGTTGATCCTGGAGGTTGGAGATGTTGTCTATGTGAGACTTTGGTCTGGCAGGAGGTTATATGATAGCCAGAATAACTTCAACACTTTCAGTGGTTTTCTACTGTTTCCCTTAAGATAACAGGAGCTTTGCAGAATGTGATTCCAATAATTCTGAATCTTCAGCGTATGATTTAAGATGGAAATCATGAAGAATCATTAACATGATTAAGCAATATTAACCCTCTGGGGTCGGCAAACGCGCCGGCGCGTTTTGGCAGATTTTTTTCACATAGCAGAAAATAGACTTAAACTACTCCATCATTTCTGGTCATACAGAGTTAAGAAATATGAAAAAATAAACTGTTAGATGTCTACTTTTTATGTGCCCACCTACAATCAAAATAAAATATTGTGCTTTTGTAATATAAAGAAAATAAACAGGGTGTGCGTTCTGCCTCTCTGTCTCCGTGAACTTTTTTTCTGGAGCACGTCTCTAAATTTAAAGCTACACTGTGTAACTTTTTTATTTTATTCTTAGCTAAAAACACTTAGTTCTTTCAAAAATATATGTGCTGATTTATGTATATTTACTTCGTTCAAGTAATAATGTATTCTCGTGAGTGTATAATATGCCATTGAAAATACATACGGGTAAGGGGTTCTAATGTCGGTCGCCATGTTGCCCCTCCATCTTAAAAGTACATTAGCCAAAGAGGGGCATACCCGTTAATTCAAGCTTCGCCTTCCGCGTTTTAACACTCGATGGCACCGTGTTGAATGTGGACGAGGTCGAACTGGAAGTCATGTTAATCTTGGACTACATTGGCCACCGTAGGAGTTAAAACTAAATCGGAATTGAGAGGAACAGAAACTAATATTCACTGGATGGTCATATACCTTTTCACCGCTAGATGGGGGTAAAAATCACACAGTGTAGCTTTAAACAAAACTCAGCGAATACTATTCAACCAGCCATGAGCAATATATCTTTATAATCATTTAAGTTTGTACTTTTAAATGATCTAATTCAAAACTAAAACAAATATTCTCTGTTTATGTAATCTATATAAAAAGAGAGAGGTGTCAGCCGTTCTAATTATCGTTCTCAGCTCATTATTCTGCTAATGTGACACGCCCACGGAGAGCGCGCTATTCAAACGCAAATGATCTGAAGCAACACATTGAGTCGTGTAAACGCCCACAAAACTCGGTAAAACACACTATATTTAGTCAAGATTAATGTACTGTCATCTTGCCCGGCTGTGAGGAATAATCCTGGGACATTTACCTCAGAAACACTTCGAGGGTTCAATTCGTGGTACTGTTCTGTTCAAATTTGGTGTCTTTTATGTGGGAGATTTACTTTTGCCAGCCCATCAGCATCTTAACATTTTATTTTCGGTCTTTTTCGTATGCATGGTATTGTTAAGCTTGTAACTTGGAATGTGAAGGGTATCGGCCATATTATAAAGAGGAAGAAAATTTTGACATTTCTTTAAAAAGAGCACGTATCAATTGCTCTGTTGCAGGAAACCCATTTGTCGGACACTGAACATTGTAAACTCAAAAGGGACTGGGTTGGTCAGATATATTACTCTTCTTTTACATCGAACAGCAGAGGTGTAGCAATTTTAATTCACAAGAACATCCCATTCAGTCTGGATTATGTAGAGTCTGACTCTGAAGGGAGGTTTGTATTAGTTTCAGGCTATATTTTTGGTGTACATCTCACTATTGGAAATGTATATGCCCCAAATACCGACTGCCCCAGTTTTATATCCCAGACAGTTTTGCAGTTTAACCGGTTTTGTGGAAACCTGGGGTTCTTGGGTGGTGATTTTAACTGCATAATGGATAGTAACCTGGATAAATCCCCCCCGCAGACCTTAACAAGCCATAAATCCTCCCACTCTTTACGAAATGTTTGTAAAGATTTAGGCCTAGTAGATATTTGGAGGGAGCTGCACCCAAAAGACAGAAATTATACATTTTATTCTCATCCTCATAATTCTTACTCTAGGTTAGATTATTTCTTTACACCGTCTGAATGTATTCACCAAGTGAAATCTTGCCATATTGGCCCTATTGTTTTATCCGACCATAGCCCTTGTCTACTTAGACCTTGATGTCAATGTGTCCATTCCTAAATCCAATTATTGGAAGTTTAATATTTCACATTTGAATAATGATGATTTTTGTATGTTCCTTAAGCAGAAAATAGTTAATTACTGGCAGGACAATCAAAACTCTCCTGTTTCCTCAGCGACAAAATGGCGGCCGTGCTAAGGGACTTGCCGCTTCGAAACAGAGCCTATCCAGATGGATAGTCGGGGCCATTGCGCTGGCTTACACTTCTAAGGGCCTGCAGTGCCCTTTGGGTGTTAGAGCGCATTCCACAAGAGGCATGGCCTCATCGTGGGCATGGTCTAGCGGGGTTACCCTGCAAAATATTTGTATGGCCGCGGGCTGGGCCTCGCCGTCTACATTTATAAAATATTATAACCTGGAGGTTCCCGCCTTACAAGCTAAGCTTTTGGCGGTATAGAATTCAGTACTATCTGCCCCGCTGTGCGGCCCGGATACTGAGTTTGACCTGCGTATCGCTCTGACCGGTACAGCAGCTCCATGAGTGTTGACACACATATGACCACCCAGTACCGGCTGAATGTTCACCCTATGGTATGGTCTATTTGTCATACGACCCATGAACTGTGCACATTGAACAAAGAAAAAGCATTGACTTGTAGCCTACCTAAGAGGACTCAAACATCTTTTTAGTTATGATATAGAGTCTCTGTCTACATTACATTATATTTTGCATTACGCTATAGAATAGGAAAATTACTATACTTTTGTCCTAATTTCTTCACTTGTAAGAAATAAACCCTTGAGCTTTTATTTAGGAGTGAATCCCATGTGATTACATGTGAAATCCATGGGATTACATGTGAAACTTGTGTAAATTCTGATGTTAAAATACCCATGGGATTACATGTGAAACTTGTGTAAATTCTGATGTTGAAATACCCATGTGAAACCCATGTGATTACATGTGAAATCCATGGGATTACATGTGAAACTTTTGTAAATTCTGATGTTGAAATACCCATGCCAGATTCTTTTTAGAACAGTTCGTAATGGAATAAGGAACAGCAGAGAGACTACACTTGACTTTAGAGCAGGCTGTCTCTAATGTGAGAGATTTACAGTTGAAAAATGTTTGTTTCCCCCAGTGTTGTTATCAATCTTTGCAATGAAAGTTAAAGTTACATGGATTGTGTGTGTGGTGTTAAGTTTTTTGACACTGGTGTTTCTCTGTTTCAGAATACTGTTCACAAGCATTCCTCACTGCATTTTGAGGTAAAGGTTTAATAGGGGACATGGCCACAAATACAAAATGCTTCAGATTTGGCTTGTTGATAAGGAAAACGTTATAGTGAAAAAAAAATCAGTATCATAGAAAATCTTTAAAATAAAAAATTTGACATATTACAGGTTTTGAGACCATATTAAAGCTGTAAAGATTTGGACAGTAACCAAAAATATTTTATATATTAAATATTTTATTGCTAAAAATACTTTTCCACCATTGTTGTGGCAAAAATATTCATTAAACAATCATCACTACGTAAGTGACATTTCTGAGTCAAACTGGGCCCGGTTCCCCGATAACGCTGTTGAGTCAGAGGAGGTTGCACATCCTGCCGAGAGTGCTTACGACCTTTACGCTTGTGTCTCGATTCGTGTGTATGTGTGCGATTGATTGTGTGTGCGACCATAAGTATCGGTAGGTGTGTTTGTAGGTTCGAAATAGCTTCCGAAAGTCACTGCCACATTACTCCCATGCAATCCTCCCTGAAACAGGAACAAGGAGTGGCTGGAACCAGGTACAAAATACTGTTTGTTATGTGGGTGAAAATTTATAGTGAATGTTCATTGTGCTTGTTTTTCCAAAAAAGGGTTATTTGACATTTCGGAGATGTCTTAGCAACTCTCAAGCTAGCTGCGTTACAAAATAAACAAACCGGATTAACTAATAACACAATGAAGATAATATGATTGAGAGGTGCTTTTGTTTCGAAACAGGATTTTTAACATGCTTTTTTAACATATGTTTTGAATGCATCTGGATATTTCTCGCATACTCTAGATTCTCATACTATCCAGTGTTAGCGCACCAAATACTCATTTTAAGAGACAAAAAAACATGAACAATATGTGATACAAATCCCACCTAATTGTGATCGTACAGTCATGACTCATCTTAAGAACAAGATGTGTGTTTATGCAGGATCAACTGGATCGAAAATCGATGCTTCTGAGTGGTAAGCTTGGATAAAACGATGGGACCATCAGGCAGTATTGCAATGCGATGAAAGGATAGTTTGATTTACAACATTCTTCTCTCAACAGACATTTACATCGATAGTCTGGCGTTATAATTGATTTGCTTTTGGTGTACTGTGGAGTGGGTAAAACTGTTTTTAATGGCAGGCTAACAGATACCGTTGACTCGTGCTAGCCTGGCACCGGCGAACTACGCAACTGGGACGACTGGATGAAAATGTTTGAAAACTGTCTCGACTGATAAATAACAAGACTCACTTGGAAATGAGGCCCGATGTCCAAAATTCCGAACCACCCCTATAAAAACATTATGGAATTTATGCAGCTTAACCACATATGGAAAAATATTAATGAAAAAAATATCTTTATAAAATTAAATAAGTTATTGGAATAAGTTAATTAAAAGGCTTGCATTTTGAATGAGGACTACATTTTTGTATGTTTAAGCCGTGTACATTTTTTTTTTTTGCTTAATTTTTTTTTGGTAAAATGAAACAAAAAATATATTATTTATATATATTATTTTATCCTACCAGTCAAGCTCCTTTTAAGGGATATGTGCAAACAAGGATATGGATGGGATGAACAGATTGAGGGAAAGCGTGCTGATCAGTGGGTCAAATGGCTAGAAGATCTAAATCACCTCTCAGACTTCCAGATCAAAAGGTGCGTAAAACCAGAGAAGTTTGGTAATACATCAGAAGCGCAGCTGCATCATTTCTCTGATGCCAGCGAGAATGCTTACGGCACAGTCACTTATCTGGTACTTTCCAATGAACAAAATCAAAAACATTGTTCCTTGTTAATGGGAAAGTCAAGAGTTAGCCCACTCAAGCAAATCACCATCCCTAGACTTGAACTGACAGCAGCAACCATAGCCGTCAAGGTAGACAAAATACTAAGACAAAAGCAACCCAGTCACTGTCATGCGCATGTTTGAGAAACGGGTGGATGCGCTAATGACTCATCTGCTTTTGTCGCCTGCCCAACCCATTGGTGAAGTTGAGGACTACTTTTACCGAGTGGAGTTTCAAGCTAGAGGAAGCCCACATATCCATCTTCTTGTTTGGATCAGGAAGATGGCCTCACCAAGGACATGTGTGATTTCAAGAATAAGCTCTGCGGTGGTTATCTTTCATTGAGAGAGATCCGAGAAGGTGAAACTGAAATAATAATGTTTTGTCAGAGAAAAAGGTTCTCAGAAGAGTTCTCCTGCCTCCAAAAGGGAGAAGGTGTAAAAAGAAACAGCCATGTATACATACCTGTGTCTTTCGAGTTTCATGCAATTTCAAGCATGCTAAGAGTCTCAAAAGCATCAAACAAGAATATTAAAGTTTGATGTGTTGCCACGGCAACAGTATCTAAGATATCAATAATCCTTTCACAGGTCTACATCTGCCGTGTGTTTACTGCTGCCATCTCTTCGAAAGAGAAGATGGAGTCCATAAGAGTTCTGGTTAACTTTTTGTAACCCTTACATCTTTGAGCATGATCCAAAGCAACTGGGTTCATTAAGTCAGTCACAGACTTGTTCTGCAAAAAAAAAAAAAAAAAAATCGTCAGGACAGAAACCGAGATCTTTTCAACGTTATTGCGGATTAGGTGAGGTTTTCACGAAATAAATAAATTCAATTTGTGTGGTGTGGCTTTTGTGTTCATTTTCAACTACTCTAATTTCAACATGCAGTTTTTAGGACGTTTACTAGACTTGGTCTTTAATTAACATTGATTTGTGTGCAGTCTCTACATTACAATAACTGTGCTGGTTGTAACCTTAATGCAATTGGTCCTGTCCCTGAACACCAGTGTAGTTTTGTAGTCGATCCAAGAGTATTTTATGATCTGTAGTGTCGAAAGCAGCGCTAAGATCGAGTAGAACTAGTATTGATATACAGCCTTGGCCAGAAGCTAAAAAGTAAATCAGTTGTAATTTTAACTAGCGCAGTTTCTGGTGACGCGCAGTTCCCGGAGACAGAGAGAGACGACAGATAAACTTTTGTCGTTAGCCTAAAAAAAGTTTACAGTTTTGAACAATGTAGGCTACTCTACTCCTATCTGTATGACCAAAAAAATCATGTATAGCCTATTAAGTTATTTTAGCTGTTGAGAAAAATAAATCAAATGAACGCGCTGCCTCGTTTGTCGAAAACTTTACTTAAAACCATGTTTTTAAAAACTCTATGTAGGCTATAGGGAATAAAACAAATATAGATATATTGGCTAGGCCTATATATCTTTTTTTTTTTTTTTTTTTTTACAAAACTGCTTTTGAACGATTGGTATTATTAGCTACAGATGTAAAGTCATTCTGTTGAATAGCCTATTTGTTCCGGGTTTCACATGGGTATTTCAACATCAGAATTTACACAAGTTTCACATGTAATCCCATGGGTTTCACATGTAATCACATGGATTCACATGGGTATTTGAACACATTGGAAATGAGCATATGATAGCATCTGCCTATTTGGATAGGGTCTCTTCGTGGCCAGTGATTAAGCCAGAAGATGGAAAGGCTTTACATGCATACAGTCTGTTTTTGCTTGGATGTTGCAATGCCATGGATGAGGTTCATAGTTTGTGTGAATTGAATACACCTGCCATCATGATCACCGTGATTAAAAGATTACCCTACAAACTGAGAGATAAGTGGCGAACAGTGTCATGTGGCATCCAGCAAACACATCGCCGGAGAGCTATGTTTGTTGATATTGTGACTTTTATGGAGCCTCAAGTGAAGATCATGACTGATCCTGTGTTGGTGGCAAATAAAGGCGGCGCCTGCACTCTCCTGCTGCCATGGCTGTTTCACCCCAAACCAACTTGCCAGGTCATCCAACGGCCTCTCAGGTTCCTCCATCCTTCAGTTATGGCGTGCCAAATGCCATGTACTCAAAACCACCTGACACACTCCAGCCCCTGCACCTCCTGTCTTGTCTGGGACCAACTTTTTGCAGAAGACAGACTTCGTTCAATCGCACCAAAATTACAATGATCGACAGCGCACCATACATTCGCACTGTGCCGTTGTGTCGTCGTCCTCACCTCCTGTGTATGCTCCTGTGACATTGCCGGTGTGTCATGGTTCACATATGTATGCACAACAACCCGTTTCAGTGCAGAGACCTCAAACTGCAACTCCGCATGTGGCTCATCACCAAGATGCATACATCCCTGCCTCTGGAATGACCACGCCACAGCCCAGCTTTACACAGACACATTAAGTTCGAAATGTGCAGGTGTTCAGCGGGGACCCGATTGCAGGATACTGATTGAAGACTGGATAAGAGATATGAAGTACCTCCTTGATGCTGGAGGAATGCCCGAAAATCTGTCCTTTTCTACTGCCTAAAGATAAAGACGATTTAATAATATTGAGAAGAGGCTCTTCCACTACAGGTAACACTTCTTTCAGTAGTTTAGTGGGTATTGGATCTAATAAACATGTTGTTGGTTTAGATGCAATGATACGTTTATTTAGTTCTTCCTGTCCTATAAAGCCGTGTAGTTGTTCTTGAGGAGCCATAATTGAGGCTGAATCATAAGACACCATAGAGGACTGTACATTTACAATTGTGTTTCGGATACTTTCCATTTTCTCATTGAAGTAATTCATAAAATCATCACTACTAAACTGCAGCGGAATATTTTGCTCTGGTGATGTCTGTTTATTTGTTAGTCTAGCCACGGTGTTAAATAGAAACCGCTCAGCCCTGGCTGCTTTCAGAGCCTTTTTATAACGTGACGTACTGTCTTTCCATGCGATTCTAAAGACCTCTAAATTAGTTTTGTTAATTAAATTTGGCGGGCTAAACAAGGCTATTGTACAGCATCATTAAAAGCCATCACAGTTGCACATTTAATTATGTAGAGACAAAAACTGATCTAGTAGAAATTGTAAAGTTAACTTTACTGACTGATTTGCATCAACAACTGTTTTGCGTGCAATAGCTCTAAAGTTAGCATGTAATTCCTGCTTTTTTTCAGAAAATATATAATGTTAATGCACATCAGCAACTCACCAGAAACACCAACAATTTCAGAAACCTTGGTCCACGCATTCTTTTTTATTATTTATGTCCCTGTACGTAAACAGGGACAAGTCATACAACAATGGGAAACCCGCAACAGAAATTATTAACTTCTCCTCCATTTTGCTTGGGGACTTATGTGGTCGGAACCAATGTTACCGACCACATAAGTCCCCAAGCAAAATGGAGTAAAATCCTCCGTGTGCTAGCGCCCAAGAAGAAGCGACACTCCTATTGTGACACTCCTATTCAACATGCAGGATGAATTTATAACTGAATTAATACTTGATAATTGCATATTGCATCTGAGCTGTTTGATGTTTTAAAGAAATATTTTCATTTGATCCACTGCAAACTCCTGGAATAGACGTGAGCTGCTTTTTAGTCCATGAAGTTCACTGCCGTTTCACCATTAGATGACCTTATTAGCCTGTGAATGTCTATTCATGTCTTCTCACAGGTGGCAAGTTTTCCATTTAGGTAGAGTTCATGTTACAATATCCCAATAGGGATAGTTACATAGGTGACAAGTGGTCCATTTAGGTAGAGTGCATGTTACAGTATCCCAATAGGGGTAGTTACACAAGTGGTAATTGGTCCATTTAGGTAGAGTTCAAGTTACAGGAACCAAGCTGTGAGAATAGACCTTTTGTAAGCTGGACATCATTGCTGAAATTGCCTATAAATTCACTGGTGGCAATGAGTCCCTTTAGATTGGGAAGTTCCTTTAGGTAAAAGGTTAAATTGCGGCAACTTTAAAGTACGAACATACTTTCTGGAAGCTAGACATCTTTATTGTCAGTGCATATATTTACACTGGTGTCAAGGATACTTTTTAAGTAGCAGTTTACATTGCTACAACCTGAAAGTGAGAACAGACTTTCTGGAAGTTAGACATTTCTGCTGAAACTACCGTCTCGGTTACGTATGTAACCCTCGTTCCCTGAGTGAGGGAACGGAGACGTTCCGTCGGATGACGACGAATGGGGTTTCGCATAGAAAGCCTATCAACTTCGAGTATACAAAACGAGCCAATGGCAAAGAAATGCCATGGGTCTGCGGAATTTGCATGACGTAACTCCGCCCCACCTCGTGGGTATATAAGGAGGAAGTCCTGCATCTAGCAGATATGTTTCTTCGCTGAGGAGCCAAGACTGAGCTCAGGCGATCCCCGCGGTATACAGCGGAAGTGGCAAGAAGACGGAACGTCTCCGTTCCCTCACTCAGGGAACGAGGGTTACATACGTAACCGAGACGTTCCCTTTCGTTCGTCACTCCGAGTTCCGTCGGATGACGACGAATGGGGTTACCAGTCTAATCATGCCACCTTCACAGCTGTCTTCCAGTGCCCTGCGTAAATCTGAGATCCCTGTCATACTGGACAAGTGGGACTCCTATTTAACACAGGAATACCAAGGTACACTGGGGAGCATATCCCAAGATATAGAGGAGTATGCAGGATATACCCAGCCCAACGGGGGGGGAATTTAGAATACACATATGACCCGAAGGAAGCATATGGGGAATACACTGGGGTATCCAGCCGCAGGTGGAAAAGTTTTAAACCCCAGGGAGTGGCAAGGTGGCTTGCCAAGGGAAGACACATGCTCAGAGAGGCTTACAGTGGGAATACACATGTGGGGGTAGCTCCGTAGAGGGACCATGCACACGGGAGGCACCTAGCCGACGCACAGGTTCAAAGACACTGGGAGTCAGGAGTGCAGGAGGAACTCAGGGCTTTCGGAGAAGCTCACCTGAGGCAAATATCGCACGTATCCAGTCCGTGGAGTGGAATGGCGAGCAAGCGAAGACACCTGAGCGGGTCCTAATGCCGGCTGGTTGAAGCGAGCACACGAGAGGACACAGGCTCCACTCGGAGATTATAGAATCTAGCGAATGTGTTGGGTGTCGCCCAGCCTGCAGCTCTGCAGATGTCTGTTAGCGAGGCGCCATGCGCTAACGCCCAAGAGGACGCCACACTCCAGGTGGAGTGGGCAGTCACACCAAGGGGGCACGGTCGACCTTGCTGCTGGTATGCCAAAGCAATGGTGTCCACTATCCAGTGAGACAACCTCTGCTTGGAGAGAGCTCTTCCCTTCAGCTTCCCACCATAACAGACAAAGAGCTGGTCTGAGGTCCTGAAACACTGCGTCCTGTCTACATAGGTGCGGAGAGCACGTACTGGACAGAGCAGTGCCAAGGCTGGGTCTGCCTCCTCCGGGGGCAGCGCTTGCAGGTTCACCACCTGGTCCCGAAAGGGAGTGGTAGGAACCTTGGGCACGTATCCAGGCCGGGGTCTCAGGATCACGTGAGAGTAAGCCGGCCCGAATTCCAGGCACGCTTCGTCAACGGAGAATGCGTGCAGGTCCCCAACCCTCTTAATAGAGGCCAATGCAACCAGGAGCACTGTCTTCATTGACAGGAGCTTGAGCTCCACTGTTTGCAAAGGCTCAAAGGGAGCATGCTGCAGGGCAGTTAAGACCACTGCGAGGTCCCAAGAGGGAACGAGAGGGCGGCGAGGAGGATGTAATCTCCTGGCTCCTCTCAGGAACCTGATGACCAGGTCATGCTTTCCCACAGACTTACCTTCTATGAAGTCATGGTGTGCGGCGATAGCGGCAACATAGACTTTCAGGGTGGAGGGAGACAGCCTTCGCTCCAACCCATCTTGAAGGAAGGAAAGCACGACGCTGATCGGGCATTTCCGGGGGTCTTCTCGGTGAGAAGAGCACCAGCTGACGAAGAGGTTCCACTTCAACGCATAGAGGTGTCTCGTGGACGACGCTCTAGCGGAAGTGATGGTAGCCACCACCGGAGGTGGTAGGGTACCCAAACCTACCTGGTCCCGTCCAGGAGCCAGACATGGAGGCTCCAAAGATCGGGACGAGGGTGCCACAGGGTGCCCCGTCCCTGAGAAAGAAGGTCCTTCCTCAGAGGAATGGGCCAAGGAGGTGCTGTCGCGAGGAGTATGAGTTCGGAGAACCAGGTCCTGGTGGGCCAGTAGGGCGCAACCAAAAGGACCTGCTCCTCGTCCTCCTTGACCTTGCGCAGGAGATGCGCAAGAAGGCTCACTGGGGGAAACGCATACTTGCGGCCCCGCGGCCAGCTGTGCGCCAGTGCATCCGTGCCGAGCGTGCCCTCGGTCAGGGAATAATACAGGGCGCAATGGGTCGAGTCGTGGGAGGCAAACAGATCTATCTGTGCGTCGCCGAACTGGTCCCAAATCAGCTGAACCGTCTGGGGATGGAGTCGCCATTCGCCAGGGAGGGGCTGAAGCCGTGACAGCTCTTCGGCTGCACAGTTCAGGGCTCCGGGAATGTAAATAGCACGAAGGGACCTCAGATGCTTCTGACTCCATATGAGGAGGTGGCGAGCGAGTTGCGACATACGGCGCGAACGTAGACCACCTTGATGGTTGATGTACGCTACTGTGGCGGTATTGTCTGATCGGACCAGAACGTGTTGACCCCTGAGCAGCGCTCGAAAGCGGTGCAGGGCAAGGCGTACGGCCAGCAACTCGAGGCAATTGACATGCCATAGGCGCTGGGGTCCTGTCCAGGAGCCCGCGGCAGCATGACCATTGCACATGGCACCCCAGCCCGTGGCGGAGGCATCTGTCGATACGACAACATGCCTCGTAGCCTGTTCTAGGGGGACACCGGCCCTGAGAAAACTGAGGCTCGACCACGGGGTGAAGGTCTGACGGCAGCTCGAAGTAACTGGTACTCGGAGCGTGCCTTGTTGCCATGCCCACCTCGGTACTCGGTCGCGAAGCCAAAGCTGAAGCGGTCTCATATGAAGCAATCCGAGCGGCGTTGCCGCGGCTGCAGATGCCATATGCCCCAGGAGCCTCTGAAAAAGTTTCAGTGGAACCGCACTCTTGTCCTGGAACTGTCTCAGACAAGTCAGCAGTGACTGCGCGCGCTCGCTCGTAAGCTGCGCGGACATGGCGACCGAGTCGATGTCCATACCGAGAAAAGAGATCCTCTGCACTGGGCAAAGTTTGCTCTTTTCCCAGTTGACCCGAAGGCCCAAGCGAGCTAGGTGCCGGAGCACAAGGTCCCTGTGTTCGCAAACCTGGTCTCGAGAGTGAGCTAGGATCAGCCAGTCGTCGAGATAGTTCAGGATGCGAACCCCGTGAACCCGAAGGGGAACAAGGGCTGCCTCGACGACCTTCGTGAAGACGCGAGGAGACAGGGCTAGCCCGAAAGGGAGAACCGCGTACTGGTATGCCTGCCCCTCGAAAGCAAACCGGAGGAACGGTCTGTGTCGAGGAACAATGGAGACATGAAAGTAGGCGTCCTTCAGGTCGATCGCTGCAAACGCGAGGAGACAGGGCTAGCCCGAAAGGGAGAACCGCGTACTGGTATGCCTGCCCCTCGAAAGCAAACCGGAGGAACGGTCTGTGTCGAGGAACAATGGAGACATGAAAGTAGGCGTCCTTCAGGTCGATCGCTGCAAACCAATCCTGGGGCCGCACGCATTCGAAAATGCGTTTGGCAGTGAGCATCTTGAACGGCATCCTGTGTAAGGAGCGATTCAGCACGCGCAGGTCCAGGATTGGCCGTAACCCACCGGTTTTCTTGGGGACAATGAAGTAAGGGCTGTAGAAGCCGGACCTCATCTCGGCTGGAGGGACAGTCTCGATTGCACCCTTCGCCAGCAGGGTGGCAATCTCGGCTCTCATGATAGGGGCATTGCCACCGACCAAAGTGGAACGAACTCCCCTGAAGCGGGGAGGAGACCGCGCGAACTGAATCGCATAGCCGAACCTGATGGTGCGCGCGACCCAGCGGGACAGACGGGGCAGCTCTAGCCAGGCTCCCAGGTACTGAACCAGCGGGGTCATGCGGGCAACAGGCGTCCCCCCGGAGGGGCAGCGAAGCGGAGTAACTGGCCCAGACGGTGGGTGGCATAGCGGCCCGATGTGGGGCACAGTTAGGCTCCGCACCCGAGCAGAGGAGGCCAGGGAAGGACCAGCGTTCCACGGGGGCGTGCTCTGTCGGGGGTCTGGCGACAGAGGGGGACAGGGCTGAGGCGGCCCGTGGGCGACCCGCCGTGTCAACCGCCTCTGGGACAGAGGGGGACGAGGAGAGCGTGGCTTGTGGGCGGCACTCTGTGTCGTCCGAGAACTCTGTGAGCTCAGAGAAGAGAGGTTTGTTTCTATCTTTAACCAGTGTGAGGTGCCGCTCACCCGTGGGTGAGCAGCGGTTTTCGCTGGAGAAAAAGAACAAAAGATTCTCCCCCGGCCCTCAACCGGGGGAAGGAGTGGTCCTGCTACCATCTCCTGAGAAACAAACATCATCTCTGAGCAGCCCGTCTCAGGAGCGCCGCTTAGCCTGGCGTTTAGCGGGGGGCGGGGCTGGAGAGGGCTGTGGCGCCTTCCTACGACCTCCTCCGCGCCGTGGCCTGGGTGGAGGCTGCTGCGCAGGCCGGGAGGGGCGGGAGCCGCAGGAGGGCGCCCTCGGCGGCGAGCAGGCTGAGGATTCTGCCCGACCTGGCGGGTGGAGGCAGCAGCGGGCCGGCGGGGCAGAATATGCTTAATGGCCTCAGTTTGCTTCTGCGCGGTGGAGAACTGGTGGGCAAAGTCCTCCACCGCACCGCCGAAGAGGCCGGCCTGGGACAGGGGTGCATCAAGCAGACGAGTCCGCTCGGAATCCCGCATGTCAGCCAGGTTCAGCCACAGATGTCTCTCCTGGACCACAGCTGTGGACATCACCAAACCCAGGGAGCGCGCGGTAACCTTCGTCGCCCGGAGGGCAAGGTCGGTCGCGGCGCGCAGCTCATTAAATAGACCTGGGTCTGTCCTGCCCTCGTGCATGTCTCTCAACATTTGGGCCTGATAGACCTGGAGAGTGGCCATAGCATGCAGAGAGGCGGCTGCCTGTCCCGCGGCTCTGTAGGTTTTAGCCACCATTTTAGAGGTGAAACCACAGGCTTTGGAGGGGTGCTTAAGCTCGCCACGAGAGGAAGCACTCTGAGGACACAGTTGCATCGCAACAGAGCGTTCGACTGAGGGAAGCCCAGTGTACCCACGGGCAGCTGCGCCATCGAGGGGAGGAAAGGCGGATGAGACCAGCGAGCGGTCCCGAGAAGACAACGGGGTCTTCCAGGACTTCGAGATCTCATCATGCACGTCCGGGAAAAAAGGTATTGGGGTTTGCCGTGGACGCGGGTTGGCGGCTTGGCCCAAAAACCAATCATCGAGGCGCGAGCGCTCAGGGCAGGGTGGTGGCCGCCACTCAAGCCCGATGCTCGCAGCCGCCCGGAAAAGCATGGCTGTCATCTCCGGATCCGATTCAGGCACAACCGTATGCACACCAGAGGGTGGCAGCTGTGCTGAATCTTCACTTCCAGAAGATTCAAACCCACCTTGTGATGCTGCTACAGACATCAGATCATCCTCTGTAGCTTCAGCCGAAGTACACGGGCCACCCGAGAGTAGACCCGCGGAAATCGACTGTTCACTAGCGGGCACCGTCATGCAGGGGGGTTTGACGCGTGGACAGATAGTCGGCGCTTTTTGCCAAACCGTAACCCTCAGATCACCCTGGCCACCAGCCGAAGTAGCACCCCGCGAGGGGGCACTAGATCGGGGTGTGGCAGAGGGGACTCTCGCTCTTACGAGCTCATTGAGTCTCGACCGTAATGACGCGATGGTCATGTTCTCACAGAGAGAACACGAGTCATCCACGAGCGCCGCTCTAGCATGCTCAATGCCCAAACACACTAGGCAACGCTCGTGCCCATCAGAGTCCGAAACCGATCTGCCGCAACCAGAAGTACACGGGCGAGGCATCTTTAAAAGACGTGCCGCGTGTAAGCTCTTTTGTGAGAGAGAAACACTGAAGTGTTGAAGCGACCGGGGAGACACACACTCTCTGGCAAACCACTGCACAGATAAGCAGGAAGCCCCGCCGGAGATCGCCGTCACACCAACACTGAGGAACTCGTTTGTAAAGCTGACAATACAGAGATGGCTTGTGGAGTGAAGAAATAAACTTGGCTCCGAAGCGAAAACAATATCTGCTAGATGCAGGACTTCCTCCTTATATACCCACGAGGTGGGGCGGAGTTACGTCATGCAAATTCCGCAGACCCATGGCATTTCTTTGCCATTGGCTCGTTTTGTATACTCGAAGTTGATAGGCTTTCTATGCAAAACCCCATTCGTCGTCATCCGACGGAACTCGGAGTGACGAACGAAAGGGAACTATAGTTACAACAGGTGGCAAGTGGTCCATTTTATGTAGAGTGCATGTTACAGTAACCCAACAGGGAGAGTACAATGTATGTAAAGTGGACATCCTTGCTCATCGAAATGCAGGTTACATATAGGGCTGTCGCAATAACCGCAATATTGTAATACCGCGCTATTGACCAGCCAACCGCAGAGGAAGGAATGCAACCGCAGAAACCGCGGCAACCGCAGTGTTTTTTTTTTTTTTTTTTTTTTCATAAGGCTGTGGCCACCTTCTTTTACAATTTGTCACTGTGCATTCAATGTTAAATAAATTAATAATTATGTGGGCTTTTATAAAGATCCGACTTCTTGGGATGAGACTGTGTTAATCATTATGCATTAATATAGAGTCTCAGCGACTGCACATCAACGTGCTGCTGCATTTCTTTCCGATTCGGTAGGAAATTAAATTAAACGAAATGTGGAGGATTTTAACTGCGACAAGATGATGGGCAGGTCAGTTTACCGTGACAGGATGCGAGAGACAGCATCACTTTTCTTCTCGGCCACTTAGATCATCCCAGAGCCTGCTCCTATATGTTCCCAAATCAAAGCTGAAAACCAAGGGAGACCGTGCATTTTCTGTGGCAGTCCCGCGTCTTTGGAACAGTCTTCCTTTGCATATCATTGCAAAGTGATTCCGGTCATCCGGTCACCTATGTTAGGTGCTAATAAATAGTATTAAAGGTGGGGTATGTGATTCTCTTTTTTGTCCATTTTTTCAAAATAACTTGAAATCCTATTCCTAACCCACTTACAGCCACTGAGTTAGAAGCACTGAAATGAAAATTAAGCAATTTAATCATCTGTGGAACGGGCAGGACTCGAAAAACTCCAGCCAATCATTTCCAAGACCATCTAGAATCATTGGACAGTAAGTTCGTCAATCAAGCGGTCGTACCACACACCCCTCCCCCCAGCGCGCGTGACCCCCGTTGTGCACATACTCAAAGCTTGTGACGCATGCGCATCTCGTCAGTAAAGCCGGTTGCATGATTAGTAGTAAATTGTCATTACAATCTCTCGCGCATCTGAGTTTTCGCTCGTGCATGATTGCGCATCCATGTTCTTCGAATGGGTGGAGTCAGAGCCAGCGTTGGAGGAAAGTAGGTAGGACCATTTGAATTGTATATTTTCAAAATCTGCCGGTCGTTTTCCAAATCACAAACCCCACCTTTAAGTGTGATATTTTAACCATTGATCCATGATATTTTAACCATTCAAGCCGTTCAAGCTGATCTTGAACTTTAGTCACAACATTTGTGAAATAGAAAATAACTTTGACTCAGAGATAAACATCTACTGAACCCGGAACATCCATTTGATTGTAATTAACAATTAACTTAACCCACTTATTTATCTGAAGCAATATAGATAAAGTACAAAAGACAGTAAATCAGGACACTATAAAAGGAACATGAGAGGCTTTGAGGATGAAGAGCAAGAGCTGGAAACAAACATCAGTGAAGAATGAAGGGTTTAGTATGTTTACTGCTGCTGTTGGAAACCTTTGTGTTTGTGGTACAGCATCAGGTAGATGGAGGACTCAATGAGAATGAGATCAGTCAACAGCTCAGATCTGAGGACGGAGGACAGAATACACCTCAAACAGACACTTTGAGATATGAAGCTTCAACTGACAGCCAACAAAACTACCAGCTGTTCTTCACTGACATCCATGCAGCACTGAGAGAACTGACCGCCACAGTTACAGAGCAGAAAACAAACATCAGAGAACTGACCGCCACAGTTACAGAGCAGAAAACAAACATCAGAAAACTGACCACCACAGTTACAGCTTTAGAGACGCAACTAAGAGAAGAAATGAACAAGAAAAATGATGTTATTCTGGAAGAGCTGAACAAGAAAAAGGATGGTACCTCACCAAAACATTCACTCTTTTATCAATGATCCTCCAAGTAAAACACCAATGAAATACATTGCATAGTGTAAATGTTAGTGTAAAGTTGAGTGTATACTGTGTAAATTGTGTTATCTATTACAATAATCAGTGTCAATGTCATTTAACAGAATATTTATTCCTTCACAGAAATATCAAATCTTACTCTGGGTCAAGTGGAGTTGAGAAAGGAAAATAGAGGTGAAAGTGTGTTTGAATGATGTTAAATTCAGTGTATACATTCTCAGTGTAATATATCACAACAACAATTGTGATATGTAATGTAATTTTCAATAACAGACAGAGAAATAGCTTTTTCAGCTGCATTGATGCAATCTGGCAGTGGACACATTGGCCCTTTTACCACTGACATCACAATAACCTACAGGAACGTCTTCACAAACATAGGGAACGCCTACAACCCAATCACAGGTAATGATCAATGAAATGTTTATAGTAATTAAAACCCTTCTGCTCCATTCAGACCTCTCTGCAGGTGTGTAATGTGGATAAGATAATTAAATCTTTCTAAACTATTACACACTGTGTTTGGTGATTAAGCAATCACACAGGAAACATTTGATTCTATATCTCTTTTTATTTTATTTAGGTATTTTCACAGCCCCGCTGAAAGGAGCATACATGTTCAGAATCTCTGTTTATGGCTCAACTTCAGCATCTGCATCCATTGTTAAGAATGGACAGCATGTGGTTATGGCACATGATAATGAGGTTCAGGGTGATTTAAACTCCTCTAATGGAGTTGTGTTGCTCCTGGAGGTTGGAGATGTTGTGTATGTGAGACTTGGGTCTGGCACGAGGATATATGATGACCAGAGAAACTTAAACACTTTCAGTGGTTTCCTACTGTTTCCCTTAAGAGAACAGGAGCTTTGCAGAATGTGATTCCAATAATTCTGAACCTTCAGCATATGATTTAGGATGGAAATCATGAAGAATCATTAAAGGATTAGTTCACTTTTTAAAAAACTTTTGCTGATAATTTACTCACCCCCATGTCATCCAAGATGTCCATGTTTTTCTTTCTTCAGTCGAAAAGAAATTAATGATTTTGATGAAAACATTCCAGGATTTTTCTCCATATAATGGACTTCAATAGTAGCCAAAACGGTTCAAGGTCCAAATGAGTTTCAGTGCAGCTTCAAATGACTTTAAACCATACCAGACGATGAATAAGGGTCTTATCTGTCGAAACGATGCGCCATTTCGAAAATAAATAAAGGAGTTAAAGTTTTATTAGCACAAATGCTCGCCTTGTTCTGTCCTGAGATTCACGTTCGTGATTCTCCTGTTTGAACTCGTTCATCAAAATGAACAAATGTTTTTTCGAGTCATTTTATTCATTCAACGAACGAAATGACTCGAAAAAAGATTTGTTCATTTTGATGAACGAGTTCGAACAGGCGAATCACGAACGTGCATCTCAGGACAGAACAAGGCGAGCATTTGTGCTAATAAAACTTTAACTGTTTTATTTATTTTCGAAATGGCGCATCGTTTCGCTAGATAAGACCCTTATTCATCGTCTGGTATGGTTTTAGATCTGCTTTATGTTCGGTCCTGATGTCGCGTATTTCTTTACTGATACTTCGAAGCACTGAGCACATGTCTCCCGCGGGGTTACCGTCGGAGCACTGAGCGTCGTCCATCTCTGGTTTATTCTTCCTTTTCTGTGCATCACGTTTTTTTTTACTTTTGGTCGTTGCTCCCCTATTCATTCCAAAGTAAAATTACTACGAGTTGTTTGCATTTAGTGAATTAAGGGGGGCTAAATCGAACTTGCTATCGGGAGCTCAAGATCACGCAGCCATCTTGTCTCTCGGTCCACCGAAAGTCTGTCTCCTGACCATTTTCAAAGACACCTGCCAAGATGACAGTGTTCCCTGAAAAAATTCTAGTAGGCCCAGTACTGGCGATGTATGTACTGACAAAGCTACATAGAGCAGCCTTGTTTCCGCTGATCCTGAGGTGTTTTCTGTAGTTTGGAACACTTGTTTGTCCTGTGATGATATGTGTTTGTCTGCTGGTGTGAATGGTGCGTCTTCTTTGTCTTTCAAGATCTTTGACTGAGTGTTGGTGGTCATCAGGGTTCTAAATTAACACCCACCAACCCGCCAAATGCGGGTAAAAATTCGTTTTGGCGGGTGTTAATAAAAACTTACTAGCCAGTTTGGCCGGTGATGCATAAGGTTCTGTTCTCGGTCATTTATCCCCCTGGCAGTACTTCCTACATTTCCCATGAACACTGTGCCGTAATGCTACGTGATGACGTTTCATACGCCCATTGGCTGCGCGCAGTTTGCAGTGAAACCAGCGCGAAAAATGATCATGGAAACGAACGGAGCATCCACCAGAAAACACAAGGAAGACGAAGAACGAACGGAGCCAGAGCAAGGGAGCATAGACTGAAAGAGGAGGGACCAAGTAAAGTAAAGTAAAAAGTTAAGATTAAACTAAATGCGGCAGTGGTTGGGACAGACTTCTGGGTTTAAATTTAAATGTTGTTTAACAAGAGATAGGATACGTTATTTTTTTAAGTTTAAGGTTTTTGTCATTATTTCTGAACAAGCTTACATTAGGCAATATACACAACAAGCTTACTATATATCTTAAGGTTTTCTTTTAGTTGAAAACATTAAACAATATGTGTAAACAAAAAATATAAACAAAAGCATTTAAGCCCAAGCAGCGTGGACGGGGAAAAAACGCAACAACAAAAAAAGCAGACGCGCAATTATCGTAGCCTACAGAACGTACATACTCGAGTCAGTATATGATTATCGTGTTTATATTGTTTCACGTTCAAGTTGAGAAAAAAAATATCATGCTTGAGTGAGAAAACGCGCTGCGCTGACAGACGTTGCAGAGACACGCGCGTGTGTTTGTGTGCAAAGTGACAGCACTTTGCGTTTTCTGTGCTTAAACCTGTCTCCCTCAAAATCATTTTGCTACCAGAAGGTATCATCTCGTATCACGATTCCATCGGGGTACAGCTGCTTACCTGCAGTCGTTAATGCAGTGATGGATAGCTGCTTAATCAATCGACGGCTGTTTCTTTGGACTTCATGTGATTTCTCATTGTGGTGGTGATATGAGTGATTATGATAACTCAGTTTAATTAATAATTGATTAAAAGTAATTCCATTTTTTAATAGGCTCTTATTTTCATCTAAGCAAACTTCGCGAGGCAGACAACAACATTATGTGATCAAATACAAATAATCCACTTGTTAAACAGCTCCACCAAGTGCAATTAATTATAACTGTGAAAAAAAAAAAACCGAATAGTATTTTATTTTTTTGAATAATAATTACAGATCGAAAATTTGAATATTCGTGCACATCCCTAATAGATAGATAGATCCCAAACTTGAAATGAAATGTTTGCACTTTCTGTGTTGTATTGTATTTTATATGTGTTTTCCATGCCAACAATGTTAATAAAATGATCAAATGCATTCAGTGGCACTCATAATTTCTCTTTTTTTCACCGGAAAAAAATTTGGCTAGTGGAAATTCTGATTGGCTGGTAACTTTAGAAAGTTACCAGCCACATTGGCTGGTGATCAAAAAAGTTAATTTAGAACCCCGGTGGTCATATCTATCAAACACTATAACGACAAAGCTGTTACCTTCCTTTCCTATTAAAGTTGCAATCTTTTTCCAGACACACTCACCCAGGTCATTGAATGTTTTAAAGGCTGAATCATTGAGACTCTGTAGAAGAGCCATGCCATCATTGATATATGCTGATGGTTCTTTAACATTTGGCAGCTGCTGTGTTTCTTCCACAACAGCCTCGAGTTTCTCGGCCAGGTCAGCTTTTGTTGTCTCCCTCATGCTTCTATCACCATAAAACAAAGAGGGTGGGACAGCTGCGAGTTCATGAGACATCATTGATGTATTTCCATAACACATTACATTATAACAAAACATTAAAACAAAATATAAAATTAAATAATATATACTCCCCTTTCTATGACAACTGTACTGAAAGGCCTAAACACACACAAAAAAAACATACCTCATGGGCTGTACTAAAACAAAACAAAACAAAAAGGGGGGGGGGGGGGGTGGGTTGATTAGTACCACTAGAACAAAAGCAGTCATAAGTAACAATGATGCTTAAAATGTCCTATTTAACTACTAATTTAACTACTTTTTCAGAATGTCTAACAGGTCATTGGCCTGTTTCATAGCACATATTAGACTTGCATTTGGCTCTAAAATACACTGAGCCAAACATTTGTCCACAAGTTTTTGCAGACTGTGTCCTTTTTGGAATCCAGCCCTCTGGAGCTTGAAGATGTCAGGGCTAACTGCAGCCAGCTCTGCAAATGGTGCTTGGTTCACAATTGTGTTTCGGTCCACCCCACCCCCACGCTGTTATAGGCATCTGTCTTTGTTGAGCCACTTTTGACAAGTCGGAGGACTTTGTGGTATCGCAAAACAGACTCCTCAGGAGTTCATACTGGAATAAATGCATGAAAGAACAGAAAAGCAAATGACGATAAATCATTCCATAGACAAAGCATGCTGCCACTACTAACACAAATATATGCTAATAAGGTACCTTTAAGGCCATAGCACTGGCTTAATCAATCTAACCCAAACTATTCTATCATGTAGCTTCAATTAAAGCTGATCTATTATAACTAATGCTGTCAAAACTAGCGTGTTAACGCAGGCGATTATTTTTTTCAGTATACATGTATTATAACGGGTTTATGTGAAGATTGTTTTAAGTTCACTTGAAATTGATATAGCTTATAATTATACTGTAATTAGCGGAGAGTTTTTGGTAAATTTCCTGCTTAAGTTCTTTGAGTTCGTTTTTCATGTCTTCCTTGAGTTCTGCTTTGAGACTATTTAGATCTAGCCTGGCTCCGCCCTCCTACGCACTTCCGCTCAATTTCATTTTCCTTCAGTACTCCGTCTGGGACTGTGCCATAGACTTTGGTTTCCAGAAATCAATTTTTTGTAGGACCAATCAGCGAATAGAGGGAGTGGCTGAGGACGATGACGTTGATGTATCGTGCGCGTCAGTTTGAGTTCAGTAATGGCAGCGGAGAAAGACGTGAGAAAAGCTATTCGGTCTGTTGTTGGAAAACTGCCGAATATGCAGAATTTAAAGCCGGAGCAAGAACAATGTTTGCTAAGTTTTGCTGCTGGCCATGATGTTGTGGCCCTCCTCCCCACGGGATTCGGGAAAAGTTTGATTTTCCAGCTCACTCCGCTAGTGGTGAATGAGTTAGCTAAGGCCAACGATAGGGATGCAAAGCCGATAGTTGTTGTCGTCTCCCCTCTTGTTGCACTATAATGGAGGACCAAGTGAAGGAGGCAGAAAAGTTAGGAGTTCGTGCTGGGCAGCTCGGTGTGCACGATGACCGTGACATTTTGGACGGACGATTTAGCCTGGTGTTCGGAAGCCCCGAGTCCTAGCTGCTAAACTGTTGTTGAAGATGCACTCAGGAGTCATGTCAGTATCACAAGAATCACTAAATTTACTGTTCAGAATTTGAGCTAAATAGGACACTTTGAGCCCCTTTGTGTACTCGTGCAGGACCATGGTTGGTGTGTCAGTTTTACATGTTGTAAATCATAAAAATCTGTTGTATTTGTTTTTAATAAAAATGTGAAAACACATACTTTGAAGACCATAATTTGAGTTTCAGTTTTAGATGGCAATAGTTTGTTTTAATAAAAAAAACTAAATGTCATAAATAAAAATGTGAAAACACATACTTTGAAGACCATAATTTGAGTTTCAGTTTTAGATGGCAATAGTTTGTTTTAATAATAAAAAAAATGTCATAAATAAAAATGTACAAACACATACTTTGAAGACCATAATTAATTAAGGTAATTAAGAAACAATAAGACATAATATGAAAAATGGTTGTTTATTACACATCTGCAGATAGAGACAGATCATTCACTGTACAGCATTTGCGGCAGATCCGAAGCGACCGCAGCGGTGTATTTTTAATGATTAGACCCAGCTTCGACCGTTGAATGAATACATCACTGTCCTTAGTGTCAAATATACATTTCGAATTAATAATTGTTCCTAGATGAACAAAACCTGCAGCTCTCGTTGACAGACATCCTATTGTAAACATAATCCTCTGATTATCTCGGACTTGTTTTCGACCGGTTTCGGCGCATGACATATACGTCAGGACCACACGTTAGCGATTGGCTATGACAGATCCTGAGTGACTTTGGGCAGATCCAATAGTTTTGAACTTGAACAGAGAACCCGCCTACAAGGAAGTAAACGTTTCCCAATGGAGCGATGCCAGACTCTCTGTACAAATGAAATGTACGAGAGTCTGGTTGAACCAGGCTAATTTAGATCTGCTTTATGTTCGGTCCTGATGTCGCGTATTTCTTTACTGATACTTCGAAGCACTGAGCACATGTCTCCCGCGGGGTTACCGTCGGAGCACTGAGCGTCGTCCATCTCTGGTTTATTCTTCCTTTTCTGTGCGTCACGTTTTTTTTTACTTCTGGTCGTTGCTCCCCTATTCATTCCAAAGTAAAATTACTACGAGTTGTTTGCATTTAGTGAATTAAGGGGGGCTAATTCGAACTTGCTATCGGGAGCTCAAGATCACGCAGCCATCTTGTCTCTCGGTCCACCGAAAGTCTGTCTCCTGACCATTTTCAAAGACACCTGCCAAGATGACAGTGTTCCCTGAAGAAATTCTAGTAGGCCCAGTACTGGCGATTAGAGGCTGACATTTTTTCGGGAATCCCGCGGGTCACGGGAATCCAGCGGGAATCCCGCGGGATTCCCAACAAAATCACTATGTATCACGGGATTGGGACGGGAGAGAAAAAAATGTCAGCGGGAGTGGGCGGGACCGGGAATCGTTATAAAACTATAATACCCAACTTTATACACAAATTTACAGTTTATATAAATACAGTTTGAACTAAATTATATTTGCCACGTCTCTTTATGCTCTCCTGTTTGCTTTGGTGTGGCTGGTAAAATGAATGACATGCTCCACACACCCGTACCAGTTGGTGGCTGTAATATAGCTGCCAACTCTCATGCATATTGGCCGTGAGACACCCGCATTTGATTGGTTTTACACGCTCACACGCCACACCCCCGATTTCTCGCGCTGAAGTGTCAACCTGGCCGGTCAAATGCCTGGAAGATGAGTTTTTCTATATATCTACCTATATATCTACCTGTTGAGCCACTCGTGATCTAGAAGTTATGCCGCAAATTAGTTAAATTCTCTCGGAATCTAGAGCGAGCATGCACGCGAGACAGAGATTGTGCTTTAAACTGCCTAGCACGCGCACACGCACACAAGGCAGTCAGAGAGGGAAAGCGAACGAGAGTGCGCGTGTCATCCAAACTGCCCAGTTTTACAGTTATTTTTCTGTAACTGACAGATTCCGGTAAAAAAAAAAAAAACGGGAGTGGGAGGGAGTGGGAGGGAATATGAGTCATTCTTCCGGGAGTGGGACGGGAGAGGATTTTTTTTTGTGGGAGTGGGACGGGAGAGGATTTTTTTTTGTGGGAGTGGGACGGGAGAGGTTTGAAAATCCACTCCCGTGTCACCCTCTACTGGCGATGTATGTGCTGACAAAGCTACATAGAGCAGATATAGCTTATAATTATACTGTAATGCTGAATGTCTTTATCATTAATGTTTTTAAAAAAAAAATTCAGAGACATCAATAGCAGTTTTAGTACTGGGCTTCATATTTGAAATATTTGTTGTAATGGCATCTTTTCCATTACAACAAATATTTCAAATATACCTTATAATATAAGTTATTTCTACATTAATTTGCAGATTAACAGTGAAATTATTACAATATAAAAATATTTAATCGAAATTAATTACAGAAAAAATGTGTGATTAATTAGTTAATTTTTTTAAATCGATTGAGGGCATTAATTATAATCAATTTTAAAAGAGTTACACAATGATGGAGAGACTCAAAAAAAATGAAGGTGCAAGAAAAAAGTACATTTAAAAAAGTATTCTTTTTTAAAGTAGGCCAATACATTTTATCATACATATTTCCAAGTTAATGATTCATTATTTTGATATAGCTTGCATTGGAACAAACACTATAACATCTTATAAAAATTGGAAAGAAATCCAAGTCCAGGCACTCAGTAGGTTACAAATCCACAAAGGCCACTAGTCATCCAGGTCTCAATGAAGATTTTGACCTATCACCTCTTTTGTAATTGTTGTGCTTTAATTGACACAATTTTTGAATGCGATGCCTCTTTCTATCAATGTTTTGAACCATCTTGACTTTTAATTAGAATTATGATGGGTAACTAGCCTTTTCACAATTATTGGCATTTGGTACATTTCGTGTGGAGTAAACTAGATGTAGTGGTGTCACTCCTATTTCTCCACTTGAAGCTTTGTACTTGTATGTTTTAAACTTCTGACATAAGACATGACCTGAACTATTGCCTCTAGTGGCCAACATGTGTGTTGCAAGTGCCAGAGTGGCACACCTGAAATCAATGCTACCATAAGTATTGCTTGATTCCGTTTGTTTGTTACCAACACCCTGATGAAGGCCAGTGGGCCGATACGCGTTGGTGTTTTTTAATGGTTTAGCCCTTGATTGTATAATAAAGCCTTTTCTACATTTGTAACCTACTGAGTGCCTGGACTTGGATTTCTTTCCAATTTTTATGAACTTTCAACCCGTCCAAGAGCACCAGAGGATACAAGGGACACCAGCAGCGCTCCAGTTTCATTTTGTTCAACATCTTAGTTGATTAGTTTATTTCTGACAAAACATACTAGTATATATTTAACATATGAGCAGAAACTGCTAACAAAAGCTTATTTGATGTCCATTTTAGAGTAAAAACTTTATAATCTATCCAAAAATAGTCAACGAAATGTTGTCTTTCATCTGTAACAGTGCGCATCTGTGCCGTTAATTCATTCACACACAGAACCGTGATTCAAATTTAAACAGTCTTTTTGCATTTACAGACACTATTCTATATCGCGATTATAACAAATCTCAGTAGGCTATAGCAATATAGTTTGGATGTGTTCATGTAAAAATAACTTTTCCTAATGTAGGAGCGAGAGTGAATGAACGGACAGATGCGATGTACACCTGTAGTAAACAACATTGCACGCGCGTCTGTGCTGTTCATAAGAATAAATAACTTACTGCATCAGCTGAATCCGTGCTACTCGAAATGAAACTACCAGCACTTCTGAGGTAACTTTTCCAGGATTATTACGATAGTATTATTCCTCACAGCACAGCAAGACGAGGTAAAGTACAAGATTCTCATTAAACTGGATGTTTTATCCAGCTGATGTGGGCGTTTTCATGGCTTGCCTCAACATTTGCGTTTGAATAGCCCGCGCTCTTTGTGGGCGTGGTCACATTAACACGTAATAAGCTATAATTATGTCACAGGTCGGGGGGGCCAAGCCAGACTGCACCCACCCCTCGAACCCAGGACCACCTCGAGGAGCGTACCAGAAACCAAACAGACAAGGAGAATTTCTAAGTAACAATCTTTATTGAGTAAAAGCAAAAGTTAAAAAGTCTTAATACGAGCTTCGTCTCTCTTTCCAGGGAGGAGGGGACCGAGGGGTTCACCGCAGGAGCCCGGGTTCCTGGCAGCCACAGAGGAGAGGGGAGTCGAACGCCCGTCTGGCGTGCAGGTACGTAATGCGGTAAGGAGGCTCTCTTCGCCGTAATACAGGCGGACGATGATCCGGGCAGGCCAGAGCCGGGACCACGGACCAGAAGGGGGCTCTCTCCACAGGACAGGTGGGTAGCAGGTAAGTGTTTCCGGCACAGGGGGCGACGGAATCCAGGAGAGGGACTCGCTGCCGGTCAGGTAAGTAGTGGAGTAGGCAAGTCTCCACCGTGACGTTATTGCGCAGCAGGTGAAGGGTCTTCCGGGTGCCTCTCCGCCCTTGACGGCTCCAGCCAGAGACCAGGATATCCCCTAATTCGAGACAGACGTAATGTGGTAAGGAGGTTCTTTTCGACGTAATACAGGCGGACGACGGTTCGGGCAGGCCAGAGCCGGGACCACGGACCAGAAGGGGGCTCTCTCCACAGGACAGGTGGGTAGCAGGTAAGTAGTAGTTTAAGGAAGTCTCCTCCTTGACGTTACTGCACAGCAGGTGAAGGGTCTTCCGGGTGCCTCTCCGCCCTTGACGGCTCCGGCCAAAGACAAGGATATCCTCTAATTTGAGACAGAAACAAGTTGGCAGGTTCAATTCTATTTCGGCGAAATAGGGACTTACGGCTGGACGACGGTTCAGGCAGGCCAGAGCCGGGACCACGGGCCAGAAGGGAACTCTCTCCACAGGACAGGTGGGTAGCAGGTAGGTGTCTCCCAAGCGTCCGTTATTCGGCAGATGATCGGGACAGGGGGCGACGGAGTCCAGGAGAGGGACTCGCTGCCGGTCAGGTAAGTAGTAGGGTAAGCAAGTCTCCTCCGTGACGTTACTGCACAGCAGGTGAAGGGTCTCCCGGGTGCCTCTCCGCCCTTGACGGCTCCAGCCAGAGACAAGGATATCCTCTAATTTGAGACAGAGACAAGTTGGCAGGTTCAATTCTATTTCAGTGAAATAGGGACTCACGGCTGGGGCGGGTGGTTCTGAGCCAGCGGTGTAGTTGCTGGGATGTGTCTCTCCTCTGGGACGACAGCACCCAAGACGGCCAAGGCGGACGAATCTTCTATTTAAATAGACAAAGCCTTTGATGCAAGAATGAACATAATCCCTTCATGACATGGAGGATCGGCTTACGGCTGGACTGGGCGGTTCCCACGGCAACACTCAGACTGGGGTGTGTCTTTCCTCCGATCAGGCAGTACACAAGACGGCGGTGGCAGAGGAACGTTCTATTTGGATAAACAGGACAAGTTAAACAAGACAATCACACTCCTCTCTTTATCATGGGACCTGGTAGCCGAAGTGGAACATACACATCCAACCTGAGGGCTCGTTCTGCGAACACCGGTGAGAATGTGAACTGGAGGGCACTGGCGGTTAAATAACATGAATATCCACACACTGCAACTTCACGTCAAGCCCGATACTGTGTAACACTTCAATTCAGATACCGCAATCCACTCTCAAATATTAGTGCAATAAGGCCAGCACTCACCCAGCGTTCAATCTCTCCGCTGCTCCGCCGTATCAACGCTCAGAAGCGGATGAGATGCAGAGAATTTCGCATCGCCTGGGACACAGCGTAGTCAACACTCTTTCACACTCCGAAGAAGATATCAGGGTTTCAAGATGAATCAGTGCACACTCTTAGTGGTAATTGTATTTGTGGTCAACACACTTCTCAATTCCTCATCCAATCCAGTGTAAGACATGCATGCACACGGATACAGTGTTTCCTTACTTATCTTTCTCTCTCTCAAATGATGGCATCCTCCAATCCTGACTCGATCTCCACAAGGCACTCACTTCACATCCAATTCCCGTTCCAGCTTGCACTTCCTCAATCACCGTTGCACCCCTTTACAGACAGATCCTCACAGCCGCTCCAAAAGATCCCAGCAAATCCAAACCACTGCCAAAGTAATCGACTTTCTCCCGGGAGAGTACCACACTCGAATGCCTTTTCCTTTTCCTTTTAAATGCTTCTCAAAGCCGTGTTTCCCAATCACAAATCCCCACACCAAACACCCGCACCTGGTACCGCTTAGCTAATCAGCTGCCGCTGTCATGGCAACTGACAACAAGCAAACCAGTGCGGTGTGTCAGCGAAATCGTCCCGGGGGGAACGCACTCCTAGCGGAAATTAGTTCCGCTGGATTTGTCACCTTGTGACAATTAGGTGAAAGGAAAAATACTGACATCTCTCTCTTTTCATACAGATTACATAAACTGAGAATAGTTGTTTTTTACATAAATTGCTTCATAAAGAGAAATTTTTCGTATCTCTGTGACAAGTATTCACTGAGTTACAGTTCATTTTTGGACGCGTTTCAGAATGGACTTCACTGACAGAGAGAAGGCAAAACTCGGGGTTAAGCATTACAAAAATTGCAGCAATGTGCCCCTTTTGCCTTACATGAACAAGAAAAAAAGAGGAAGGAAACAGTCTTTTTTTCTGTCTCTGTTCAACTTCTCAGTTTTTGTGTGGTTTTCTGGGCACATGTTGTTTGGGTGATTTCATCATTTCTTGCTTTACCTCAAGCCAAGAACTTTCAAATGAAAATACAGCTCTTTCTTCTCACGAATGAGTAAGGCAGGAGAACAAAACTTTTATCAAACTGTTTTATAGTGGAGCTTGACAGAGGCAATGCATCACTATTGTAATCCGCTGTACTTATAATTATTATTAGTGGTGCTTGCTATATGCAAAACATCGTTAATGAAATTCCCCATAAATCTCCTAATTTCAGGGCCTGAGTTAGGCAACTGCTGATACTGTGTAAAGTGGTTATAGAAAATGCCCAGTCTGATAAAAACAAAATACGGCTCAAAACACTCAGGACACTTGTGTTTTGGATTGAATATCTGCAATCTGAAATAAATGAAAGTGTCCTACAGGAATCAAAGGTCAGTCTGAAAACATGCATAAAACACTTAATCGATTTACCAGGCTTGTCATGATATCAAAGCACAGGTGAGTTAAATACCAAATTAAAACTCTTGATTTGGGGCGCTAGTGAGCCAAGATGGAGTGAAGACGGACATTTCAGAGCTCCTGCAGGTTTATGAACATTTATGTTTTAAAAATGGCAACTTATAACTAAAGAGTACTTAAACTGGATCGATAATAGTTTGGGACTTTAAAGAAGTCGGTCTCTGCTAACGTTTCATGTTAAATGGCGGATAAACTTTGCAAATTCAAGTATCACGGTAGCGCATCAAAGCTAGAGGCTAACACCAGATCCACGAGGCAGCACACTCCAGAAGACAACGCTCAACAATCTACGAGCTCTGGTATGAGCGAGGAGATAAAAGCTGATATTTTAGCCTCTATACGAGGAGAACTTTCCAAAATTATAAGAGAAGAAATGAGGAGTGCACTGTCTGAAGAGTTTACTACACTTAGGGCCGACATTAACGCTGCGAGGGCCGAAATAGCCAGCAATGCTACCGCTATTCGAGCGGAAATCGCCTCCATCGAGACGGACATTGAAGATGTGAAAGGTGGTGTGTCATCATGGTCAGATGAGGTGAATACACTACAGACTAATGTGACTGAATGGATGCACGGAAAGCTCTAAGAGGACGAAGGGACGTGCGTTTTGGTCTACTTTACCCTGCAAGATTTAAGATCACGTACAAGGAGGATAGTAAAGAGTTCAGCGACGCTGTGAAGGCTATGGACTACATCAAGAAGACCATCCTTGCTACAACTACTGAAACTGAAACGTAGGCTATATCTGAAGCTTAAACTCGGATGTGGTACGAATTGGTCCAGTAAATTTCATCACTGAAATACTGTTTTAAGTTGTTCAACCACTAACTGTGAGTATGGTCTGCTATATTGCTTTTGTAAACTGGTTTTGTTAGTGGAAATATGCCTAACATTGTTGCCTCTAACCAGCTTTTTTATTTTTTTTAATTATTTTTTTATATTACAAACTCCCAGTTAGAACCGCCTCATCTATACAGTTGGTATTAATACTATTGGTAGATCTTATGTGTTTGATTACCTATTTTTATGTATACCTGCAGGAGCCTCAGCTTCCACACCTTTTTTTTTGTTCCCCTTAATCTTTCTCCTTTTAACTATTATTGTACACAGCCACCTTTCTTCGGTTGTGTTTGTTGCTGTTTATTATAGTGGCTAGGGACTTACACCCACTTATCTGCACTATATTATTAACCCTCTGGGGTCTGAGTTGTTTTGGGGCTCTTTAGGTGTTTTGAAATGCCCTGACATTTGTGCTTATTTCAGCTACTTAAAACATACCATTTGCCAACATATAAATTTGCTGTATTCAGCACAAACTCTGCTACAATAATATGTGAGCAAAATGGATGTACATGTTTGCATTTTATAGAAAAAAAAAATATGCGTGGTTAGTACGTTTTGGGAAAAAAAATGTCACCGCAATAAGGCCATTTAACACATACTGAATAGTTGTAAACAATACTTTTGAGTTACTATTCTTGTAGGCTAGAATTTTTTACTTCAAAATGAAATGAAAATCATTCTGACCACTCTTTCAGAAACATCAATATAACGATATAACAATATAATTTACACCTGGGAAGACTAAAGACACTCCCCCAATGGCTAATGGCCCATCAAGGTGCTGTGAGGCAGCCTGAACTAAGAATGACTCACTGATGAATAAAAAGTTAAAAAGAACAGCATTTATTCAAAATAGAAATCTTTCCTAAGAACATAAAGACTTAAAGTCATTCATATCACTTAACACATCCTTTCAAAAAAAAAAAAAATATATATATATATATATATATATATAATATATGTTTATACATACACACATATATATATATATATATATATATATATATATATATATATATATATATATATATATATATATATATGTATATATATATATGTATCAAAGATTTCTAAAAAACTATCACAGGTTAAAAAAATTAAGCAGCACAACTGTTTACAACATTGATTTAAAAAAAAAAATTATATCAGAACGATTTCTGAAGGCTGATGGTGACGATGTAAGCACAACAAAACAAAAGCAAAAAACTCTTAGCACATTATCCAAATTAAACTGATGGACAATTATGATTATAGATACACAATGTATCTGTTGATGGACGGAGAAACATCTATTGATGGGTAGACCGCGCTCACCGCGAGTATCTGTTTATGGCCCATATAGACCGCACGCATTTACTGATACACTCAATGAACGGCTGTACCTAATACAAATAAAACATCTCCAGTTAACTAGCAGAGCATTCATTTAGTCCGCTCTTAAATAAGAAATCTAGCGCTAAAATGTTTTGTTTTTGAACTCAAGCTGAGCGCTCGTGTCCTGCTATCAGTGTCATGGATACAGTCTCTTGTGGCTGCACGCGCGCAGTCTTCACTCGCTCTTAGGACGTGCTCTTCAATCTAATGCCATTGCGGACACTATTCATTCCGGTGAAATCACAAAATAAATTGCACACAAACGTGTGTTCTATATACGTGTGTGTTTGATATAGACTGTAACAACTGATGAACATATTCGGTTTTGATGAGAGAAAAAAAAAACTATACCGAGGGCGATTCGAACCCATAACCTCTGACACGCTAGGCGAAAGATCTGCCACTACTCACAAAAAACTTGCGGATCACAACCGTTCCGAGTTTCACTTTCAATTTCTCTGTGGAAAAGGTGAATTATCCCCCGCTGTCCATAATCCTCTGAAGGAGTAGCGTGCTTCCATCCCTAAAACGCGATGAACTATCAGTATTCTGATGAAGAATCTTCGTGTTGTTTGGCATTGATCGCGGGGCGTGCCGCGTGTGCTATGCATAGATCACCTAGCCTGACTACGTCAGACTTCCTACTTCCGCTAATTTCATTTCGCTCCTGTAGTCAGTCTGAGATAGGCTGCTATCTTTCTGTTTTCCACCGGCCTGAAAACAGCCGGCCAATCAACGAACAGAGGGCGGGCTGAGAGCCGTGACGTGGTCGCTAAGCGCCGAGTTTAAGATTAGGTCAGAGAAATCGAAAACGACCGCGGATATGGAGACGTGGATGCAATTCGCTCTGTTGTGGAGAATATTCCCGGCATTAGCAAACTGAAGCCCGAAGAAGAAGAGTGTGTATTATACATTTTGAATGGAGGTGATGTTGTGGCACTACTCCCTTTGGGAAAAGTTTAATTTATCAACTATTACCAATTGTCAGCGAGAAACTGGGGAGCCTTTTGACAGGTCAGTGTCTCCTTTCTTTTCCAGGTCTTAAATACCGTAAAACTTCAAATAATAGCCCAGGATTTTATTTGTCCAAATCATCTAACTGCACCGGCTTGTATTTGAGACAGGCGTCTATATGAGACAAGCCTTTATAGTGTTGAGATGTTGTTCATTGAGATGTTGTTCCTAGAGTCTCTAATCTCTAAAAATATCCAAATGCTCCACGTGAAACTGCGGTCTTCCGATCTTTAACTATCTTGTCGATTGATTTTGATTAATATTTGCGAGGGAGAGAGAGCAAAATAGCGCTGTTCTTTGAAGACCTGAGAGTGCGTGCGCGCGCGCGCGTCTCTCTCTCTCTCTCTCTCTCTCTCTCTCTCTCTCTCTCTCTCTCTCTCTCTCTCTCTCTCTCTCTCTCTCTCTCTCTCTCTCTCTCTCTCTCTCTCTCTGCTCGCTTGCGCCCTGTCAAAGCGCAGCAGTCATTCTATTACATCACTCACCGATCAAAAAAGTCGTTCACAGCCATGTTCACTCCGGTATTTCGCTCGCATCATCAAGTGTTTACAGCAGGTGTGTCAGGGTTGCTGCAGGTAGCTGAAGACGAGGACAAGGGCTTCAATATAATAGATTTATTAAACAAACTAAAAACATCCAAAAACAAACGAGAACAAAAGAACAAAACTCCAGGACTTCAGGGTTAACACACAACCATACATTGACGACGATCGACAAACACTCAGGGAAAACACAGGGCTTAAATACACATGGAATAATAGAATAATTAACAGAACACAGGTGATCAAACTGAACACAAACGAGGAGCGGGAAAACTTAACAGGACTAAACCAAAAACCACACAAGACAGGGGAAAACAAGATCACAAAAGATAACTAAACACATAGAATCGTGACAAGGTGGAAGTTCGATCATAGATTTTAGTTCGATGCATGATGTCTGTGGTTCAATGCGGCTGTGTCAGCGCATAACATACGTCATAAATAAACTTATCTGATTGGCTTACGGTTAACCAATGATTTTAAACTTCAGAAATCGCCCCCTAGCGAGAGAGAAAACACTTCTCTATTATGCTATGCCAGACTCTGTCTACGAAGCAAAGTGAAGTATTAGGTATTACCAGGCTATAGATCACCTATTTACCATGTGAAAAGTATTTACTCAGCTCATTAAAAATAATGAAGGGAGAATGAAAAAACTGTACCTCTCCTTGGTTTCAAACGGATTAGAATCTCAGCTTCATAAAGAGACATCTCTCGTATCTCTGTGACGAGTATTGACAGAGCTACAGCAAATTTTTCGGATGCGTTTCAGAACGGACCTCACTGACAGAGAGAAGGTAAAACGCACATCATGTTTATTTTTCTTTATTTGACGAAAAGCACAACACTTTGTTTTTATTGTGAGTATCCACAAAAAAAAATACACACTTAACAGGATCTAATGATGTACAACACTTATGTTTAAGATCAAAATCAACAGAGGAATTTGATCCTCTTTTGCACTGATAAGGAAAAAATCCAGCAAAACGCGAGGACGCGTTTTCCGACCCCTAAGGGTTAACATACACCTTTAATGATTATTTTGTTTTTTGCGTTCTGATCCTTTCGTTCCCGGGGATCTAATTACTTCTAAAAAACAACATTTGTATTTCAGTCTTCCTAAGTTTAGAAAAAATGTACAACAAAGCATTAGTGTTTTCATTTGATTTAATCATCATGGTTTCTAGCATTCACTCTCTGCCTCCAGCACAATTTAATATTACAACACATCTTTTAAATTAGTCATGAGTACATTAACTGTAACAAGTTGTAATGTGAAGGGTCTGCATATTCCAATCAAAAGAAATAAAGTACTATTGCAACTCAGACAGTTAAAGTGTCACGTAGCACTTTTACAGGAAACACACCTATCAGTTGCTGAGCATCAGAAATTAAACAAGTCCTGGGCCGATAAAGTTTACTTTTCGTCACATTGTTCTGGTAGGAAAAGGGGCGTTGCTATCTTAATACATAGGCAAATTAACTTTACTGAAACATTAATGCATAAAGACAGGGAGGGTAGATTTTTATTGGTAAATGGGATAATTGATGGTACAGCAGTATCCTTTATAAATGTATATGCTCCCAATGAAGATGTACCGGGGTTTATTAAGTCAGTTTTCAATATGATTGCAGAGTACAGCTCCGGCCTTCTGATTATGGGGGGAGATTTTAATTGCGTGATGTCAAATTTAGATAGACAATCAGCTTTTCATACCCCCATATCTAAGATGGGTAAAATGCTTAAAAATGTATCTGTAGAAGCTGGGTTAGTGGATGTGTGGCGATCCAAATTCCCAAAGGAGAGAAATTTTACTTTTTATTCAAATCGATATGCATCCTACTCATGGATAGATTACTTTTTTACTGCTAAAGCCGAATTATATAGAATTGAAGATATCACAATATTGCCCATCACGATCTCTGATCCTGCACATGTTACTCTCCAGTGGGATATAGGCTTGACACCATCTTTCAAGCAATGGAGACTTAAAGCTGACGTCAGCAACATTTGTTTGATCATATTCAGTGAATTCGACACTATAATCCGACAGAACAGCATAAATAAAGAGGTTTTAGAAAAAAACCCGAGTTTCTAACTCCACCTGGAGCGTGTTATTTGTTTTGCAAAAATCCACAGCTCCCGGTTCATCGGGTCCAATCAGCGCAGGGGGGTGTGAGATCTGACTGTCAATCACAGATCGGGCACACGCCACCCCTCGCGCATGTTACAATCACATGCACACGCCTGAAGTTCGCTCAGTAACGAAGAGTGATGGCGGATGTATCTCGCTTTCAAAACACTAACAGATCAAGTAAGCTCATTTAGAGTATAAATGACGTTAGCAATTGCAATCTATCGGTAGATTAGCCAAGGCAGCATACCTGCAAATACTCCATGGTGTTGATGGATGCTGATGAGACGGGCGCGTTCACAGAAAACCTGCACACGCACTGACGAGCACGAACTCGGTGAGTCGGTGGGAGGGTATCCGTTGATAGTGGGGGAGGGGCATGAGAGTTGTAAACATTCAAAATTTTGCCTAAGTCCACTCAATCTGCCAGACTTGGCGACTGGAGCTTTAATGCCTCTCTTCTTAATGATAAGGATTTCATTACTTTTGTTAAAGCTGAGTTTAAGAGTTACTTGGATATTAGCAACACTCCTGAAACATCTATCGTGTTGTGGGACTGTGCAAAGGCCTATTTAAGAGGCAGTATCATATCCTACACGACGGCAAAAAAAAAAAAGACAAAAGAAGGCTAAACAAAAAGACTTAGAAGATAAAATCAGAGACCTCGAACATGAACATAAAAAAGGGTAGGGCATCAAGAATTTTGAATGATTTAAATAAGACCCGCAGAGAGCTTCAAGACTTACTATCAGGAAAGATTGAGGGTAACCTTCGTTTTGCCAAACAACAATATTATGAAAATGGAAATAGAGCGAGCAGACTTTTGGCCTTTAGACTTAAAAAACAACAGTCATCAAATGTAGTTCAAAAGCTAAAATCAGGGTAATAAATCCATCCTAAAACCTAAAGAGGTTCAAATTCGGGCCCAAATTTGTAGAATGGATACAGACACTATATTCATCTCCACAAGCGGCTGTTAGAGTCAATGGCTTCAGATCAGCAAGGTTTAACCTGGAGCGCGGTTGTAGGCAAGGGTGTCCCCTGTCACCCCTCTTGTTTGCAACTATCATTGAGCCATTGGCTCAACTCATCAGGGACAATGATGAAATTAAAGGGATTCTGACTGGCACAGAAGAACATAAAATATCATTATACGCGGATGATGTTTTATTGTATGTGACCGATCCTGTATCATCAATACCAAATTCGAAGGAAATGATCTCTGTTTATGGCAATTTTTCTGGCTATAAAATAAATGTTGATAAGACGGAGGCAATGGACGTTAATAGCAATATCCCACTGGAGGTTAAACAACAAAGCAGTTTTAGGTGGTCTAAAGAAGGCATTAAATATTTAGGCATTAGTATTCCCCTCTCACTGAATGATTTGTTTCACACCAACTATGGTAAAACGCTGGATATAATTAAGAAAGACCTGGAGCGGTGGTCAGCATTGCCCCTCTCCTTCCTTGGTCGCATCGACCATTCGCATGAATCTGCTACCGAGATTACTGTATATGTTCCAGATGTTACCAATTGTAGTACCAAAATCCACATTCACTGATTTGGATAAAATAATATCAAAATTCATATGGCAGAGCAAGCGCCCTGGTATAAAATATAAAACACTAAAATATTATTTCTGGCAGCACAGTTAAAGCCTTTAATTTCTTGGATCGAAGGAGATTCTCAGACGAGGTGGCTTAGTATTGAACAAACAACATGCTCTGAACCATTAAATGTATTGCTATTTTTAGATATCCCAATAAAAGAACTGCCGTTGTGGACTAGAACCACGCTTAACATTTGGAACAAGGTACGAGTTGCATTTAAGTTGCCAAGGGGTTTATCAATTTTGACAAGCATCGGACATATTAAATCCTTTTTTAAAACAAAAGTTTTTCAAAATGGGATGAAGAACAGCGGCTTACGTTTTTACATCAGTTAATCAACAGGAACAACCTTATGTCATTTGAAGAGTTACATAGGCACTTTCATCTCAAGAAAAGTGATTTCTTTAGATACTTACAGTTGCGCTCTTTTTTGACTTCACATAAAGACTGGGGAAAAAAACTCAACCCCACACCAATTGAGAACACTCTGATTCAATTCCAAAAAGGGGAAGGGGATAAGAAACTGATAACAAAGTTATAT
>JAZAVI010000320.1:132500-145242 GCA_036326025.1 Chrosomus eos | reverse complement strand
GAGAAGAAGATAGTTAGTTAGAAAGAATGATGATTAGTTGAAGAAAGTAAAATGATTGTAGGAAAGAAAGATGTAGATTAGTTAGAAAGATAAGTTAGGGCGCCTGAGTCGTGATGTTAGCTACTATGTTCACTTATTATTATTAAATCCAGTAATTTGTTGATGAAATTGAGTAAAATTAAGATAAGTTAATAAAAACTAAGATTCATTTAAACTAGAAAAAAAGATTGATAGACATTAATTTGTTAGAAACGACAAGAGATTTGATAGAAGTAAAGTATTTGAAGTGATAGATGAATTAGTTAGAAAAAAGAATTAGTTATCTAGAAAAAAGAAAAGATTGTTAGAAAGAAAGAAAGATTAGGTTAAAAGAAAATAGAAAGATAATTAGTTAGAAAGAAAGAGAAAAGATAGATTAGTTAGAAAGAAAGATAGATTAGTTAGAAAGAAAGATAGATTAGTTAGAAAGAAAGAAAGATAGATAGATTAGTTAGAAAAGAAAGATGATTAGTTAGAAAGAAAGAAAGATAGATTAGTTAGAAAGAAAGAAAGAAGATTAGTTAGAAAAAAAGTAAAGAAAGAATTAGAAAGAAAGAAAGAAAGATAGATTAGTTAGAATAAAGAAAGATTAGTTAGAAAGAAGAAAGAAAGAAATAGATTAGTTAGAAAGAAAGATAGATAGATTAGTTAGAAAGAAAGATAGTAGATTAGTTAGAAAGAAAGATAGATTAGTTAGAAAGAAGAAAGATAGATTAGTTAGAAGAAAGAAAGATAGATTAGTTAGAAAGAAAGAAAGATAGATTATTAGAAAAGAAAGATAATTAGTTAGAAAGAAAGAAAGATAGATTAGTTAGAAAAGAAAGATAGATTAGTTAGAAAGAAAGAAAAAGATAGATTAGTTAGAAAGAAAGTAATAGATTAGTTAGAAAGAAAGAAAGAAAGATAGATTAGTTAGAAAGAAAGAATAGAGAAAGAAAGATAGATTAGTTAGAAGAGAAAGAAAGACAGATTAGTTAGAATGAAAGAAAGATAGATTATTTAGAAAGAAAGAAAGATAGATTAGTTAGAAAGAAAGAAAGATAGATTAGTTAGAAAGAAAGATAAATTAGTTAGAAAGAAAGAAAGATAGATTAGTTAGAAAGAAAGATAGATTAGTTAGAAAGAAAGAAAGAAAGATAGATTAGTTAGAAAGAAAGATAGATAGATTAGTTAGAAAGAAAGAAAGAAAGAGATTAGTTAGAAAGAAAGAAAGAGAAAGAAAGAAAGATAGATTAGTTAGAAAGAAAGAAAGATAGATTAGTTAGAAAGAAAAGAAAGATAGATTAGTTAGAAAGAAAGATAGATAGATTAGTTAGAAAGAAAGATAGATTAGTAAGAAAGAAAGATAGATTAGTTAGAAAGAAAGATAGATTCGTTAGAAAGAAAGAAAGAAAGAAAGAAAGATAGATAGATTAGTTAGAAAGAAAGATAGATTAGTTAGAAAGGAAGAAAAATAGATTAGTTAGAAAGAAAGAAAGATAGATAGATTAGTTAGAAAAAATAAAGAGAATAGTTAGAAAGAAAGAAAGAAAGATAGATTAGTTAGAAAGAAAAGATAGATTAGTTAGAAAGAAATAAAAATAGATTAGTTAGAAAGAAAGAGTAGATTAGTTAGAAAGAAAGATAGATAGATTAGTTATAAAGAATGATAGATTAGTAAGAAAGAAAGAGATTAGTTAGAAAGAAAGAAAGATAGATTAGTTAGAAAGAAAGAAAGAAAGAAAGAAAAGAAAGAAAGAAAGATAGATTAGTTAGAAAGAAAGAAAGATAGATTAGTTAGAAAGAAAGAAAGATAGATAGATTAGTTAGAAAAAAAAGAATGATAGATTAGTTAGAAAGAAAAAGATAAATTTGTTGGAATGAAAGAAAGATAGATTAGTTAGAAAGAAAGAAAGATTAGTTAGAAAGAAAGATAGATAGATTAGTTAGAAAGAAAGATAGATTGGTTAGAAAGAAAGATAGATTCGTTAGAAAGAAAGAAAGATAGATAGATTAGTTAGAAAGAAAGATTGATTAGTTAGAAAGGAAGAAAAATAGATTAGTTAGAAAGAAAGATAGACAGATTAGTTAGAAAAAATAAAGAGATGTTAGAAAGAAAGAAAGAAAGATAGATTAGTTAGAAAGAAAGATTAGTTAGAAAGAAAGAAAGATAGATTAGTTAGAAAGAAAGATATATAGATTAGTTAGAAAGAAAGATAGATTAGTTAGAAAGAAAGAAAGATAGATTAGTAAGAAAGAAAGATAGATTAGTTAGAAAGAAAGAAAGATAGATTGTTAGAAAAAGAAAGAAGATTAGTAGAAAGATAGATAGATTAGTTAGAAGAAAGAAAGAGATAGATTAGTTAGAAAGAAAGAAGATAGAGAAGAAAGATAGATTAGTTAGAGAAAGAAAGAAAGAAAGAATAGTTAGAAAGAAAGATAGATTAGTTAGAAGAAAGAAGATAGAAGAGATTAGTTAGAAAGAAAGAAGATAGGAAAGAAAGAATAGAAGAGAAGAAAGAAGAAGATTAGTTAGAAAGAAAGAAGAAGAAAGAGAAGTAAAAGAGAAAGAAGAGAAGATAGTTAGAAAAAAGATTGTAAAGAAGAAAGAAGAAAGGAAAGAAAAGAAGAGTTAGAAAGAAAGAAAAAATTGATTAGTTAGAAAGAAAAGAAAGATAGATTAGTTAGAAAAGAAAGAAGATAGATAGATTAGTTAGAAAGAAAATAGATTAGTTAGAAAAGAAAGATAAGATTAGTTAGAAAGAAAGAAGATAGAAAGATATAAGAAGTAGACAGATTAGTAAGAAGAAGAAGATAAAGAAAGATAGATTAGTTAGAAAGAAAGAAGATAGAAAAGAAAGATAGATTAGTTAGAAAGAAAGATAGATTAGTTAGAAGAAGGAAGATAGAAAGGAAAGAAGATAGATTAGTTAAAAAGAAAGGATAGATTAGTTAGAAAGAAAGAAAGAAAGAAAGAATAGATAGAGATAGATTAGTTAGAAAAAAAAGAATTGAAGTTAGAAAGAAGAAGGAATAGAAAGAAAAGAAGATAAGAAAGAAAAGAAAGAAAAAGATGAAAGAAAGAAGAAAGAAGAAAAGAAGAAGAAAGAAAGAAGAGAAAGAAAGAAAGAAAGAAAGAAGAAGAAATGAAAATGATTAGTTAGAAAGAAAAGAAAGATAGATTAGTTAGAAAGAAAGATAGATAGATAAAGTAGAAAGAAAGATAGATTAGTTAGAAAGAAAGATAGATTAGTTAGAAAATAAAATAAAGAAAGAAAGATTAGTTAGACAGAAAGAAAGAAAGATTAGTTAGAAAGAAAGAAAGAAAGATAGATTAGTTAGAAGAAAAGATAGATAGTTAGAAGAAGGAAAGAAAGATAGATAGTTAAAAAGAAAGGGATAGATTAGTTAGAAAGAAAGAAGATTAGTTAGATTAGTAAATAAAGAAAGACAGATTAGTTAGAATGAAAGAATGATAGATTAGTTAGAAAGAAAGAAAGATAGATTAGTTAGAAGAAAGATAGATTAGTTAGGAAAAGAGATAAGAAAGAAGGATAGATTAGTTAGAAAAAAATAAAGAGATTAGTTAGAAAGAAAGATAGATTAGTTAGAAGAAAAGAAAGATAGATTAGTTAGAAAGAAAGAAAGATAGATTAGTTAGAAAGAAAGATAGGTTAGTTAATTAGAAAGAAAGATAGATTAGTTAAAAAATAAAGAAAACATAGATTAGTAAGAAAGAAAGATAGATTAGTTAGAAAGAAAGGATAGATTAGTAGAATAAGAAAGATTAGATTAGTTAGAAAGAAAGATAGATTAGTTAGAAATAAAGAAAGATAGATTAGTTAGAATGAAAGAATGATTATAGATTAGTTAGGAAAGAAAGAAAGATAGATTAGTTAGAAAGAAAGATAGATTAGTTAGAAAAAAGAAAGATAGATGATTAGTTAGAAAAATAGAAGATGATTAGTTAGAAAGAAAGAAAGATAGATTAGTTAGAAAGAAAGAAAGATTAGTTAGAAAGAAAGAAAGGATAGATTAGTTGAAGAAAGAAAGAAGTAGGTAGATTATTAGAAAGAAAGATAGATTAGTTAAAATGAAAGAAACATAGATTAGTTAAGAAAGAAAGATAGATTAATTAGAAAGAAAGATAGATTAGTTAGAAATGAAAGAAAATAGATTAGTTAGAAAGAAAGATAGATTAGATAGAAAGAAAGAAGATAGTAGATTAGATTATTAGAAAAAAAGAAAGAAAGAAAGAAAGAAAGATAGATAGATAAGTTAGAAAGAAAGATAGTAGAAAGAAAGAAAGATAGATTAGTTGAAGAAAGATAGATAGAAAGAAAGAAAGATAGATTAGTTAGAAAGATAATAGAAAGAAAGAAAGATAGATTAGTTAGAAAGAAAATAAAGAAAGATAGATTAGTTAGAAAGAAAAGATAGATTAGTTAGAAAGAAAGAGATAGAAAGAAAGAAAGAAAGAAGAAGATAGATAGATAGATAGATAGATAGATAGATAGATAGATAGATAGTAGATAGATAGATAGATAGATAGATAGATAGATAGATAGATAGATAGATAGATAGATAGATAAAGTTCATTAGTACATATAGAATGGTAGTTTAATTGAGTCAGGGAATTTAGATTTGAGTTTATTTGGTGTAGACTATTGGGCCACCGTAGTTTTGGCTCATTTTGAACTGTTCCAATGAAAGTCAATGGGATTTTTATGATTTTTAATATTAATTTTTAAGAAATCTGAAAGTCAAATCAGTCTGAAAAGATATAGCACACTAAGTCAGAACAGTTTGAAGGTCTGACCCGAGTTTGGAGCTTGTAGAGTTAAAGCTCTAGGACGAGTTAGAGTTTAAATTTTAGAGTCAGAAGAATAATAATAATAATAATAATAATAAGTTTAAATAGGATTTCAGTAAGTTGGCTTTCTCAAGCCAACTTAATAAAGGCTTTGTGCTTTCTTTTTGAGGTCTCTGTAAAAGTGTTTAAAGCAGTTTTAGTGCCGCTTTCAGGGAACTGTCACGTCCGTAACATTGTTTTTTCCTCATAAATGCAAACACATAAAATGAATATTTTATGTTCTGTGGAGAGCCAACACTTCTTCGTCCAGTGGGTATTACTTTAGATTTGTAAAGGTCCATAACTCTTGGTGCCAGACAGTGCTGGACTCTGGAGACCGGCCGGACGCTATTAACTTACTCCACACCGGCCTTTGCGATACCGCTAAAATGGCCGCCGTTACCCACAATGCACCGTACCATAACATCTACGCCCGAGCTCTATAGGAACGGAAAACCCCATAACTGTTAAAAGGACAAGATATCGCAGCGGACATTCACACGGATTTTTGTATTATGAATATAGGACTGACCTGAAGGAAAATGCTGTGTCTACTGTAAATGCAGGAACACTCGCTTACTCGATCTCTCACAATACTCTAGCTGACATCAACAATATCAATGAGATCAAGCTATTGTTTCAGTTGCTAAGGGTGTTGTGTAGTGATACATAGAACCGTTGGGTAAAGCGGTCTTATCGTGAATAAAACACAGCTATTGACCAATCAGAATCAAGGATTGGAACTAACCGTTTTATAAAATGTTACAAAAGATTATATTTCAAATAAACGCTGTTCTTTTTAACTTTCTATTCATCAAAGAATCCTGTATAAATATTAATAAAACTGTGTGTGTTCTGTAGTTTGACTGTTTGTGCCTCAGATCTCTCATGCACTTTAATAATATCATATCTTTTAGAGGAAAAGAGATTATTAATGAAGTATTTCTCTCACGGGCTGATGTCACTGTTACTGTGATGTATAATTACACTGTTATGCATAATTTTCATGACGGTTATAAAAGATAAAAATAATAATAAATTGCGGTAATATGTGCTTTTGATTAAATCTGCAAAAAATGAAAGGTGCCATAAACACATTAAAATGCATAAATACTTTAAAGTTTAAATACCGGTAACATTTTGTTTTGCGTGACAGATAAATACATATAAAAGTGTACAATCATTTAAAAACATAAAAAGATTTTAATTATTTTTTAAGCTAAAAAAAGAACATCAAAAAGTGAAACGTAGATATCAGAGCGTATGTTTCATATTTTAGAAAGAGAGAGTAAAATGTTTTACTAATTTCAAATAATTTCACAATGCAAGGCTATGTGTGTAAAATATTGGAGTGAAGAATGTTATGGTAGTTTTTAAAATAAAAGTGTACATTAGACTGTGCTCTGAGTTCTTTACTCACATGAATATCAATAATTCAAACATATTTACAAGTCTATTGTCATATAGACAATACACACCAGAGGTCTCTGACAGCAACACTGAGCTTTTATTGAAAATACTGACAGAAAGTAATCATGTCTATTCAGTAATATATAAATGCAGTGCTGGGTGTGTGTGTAGAGTGTGTGTTGAGTGTGTGTTTAGTGTGTGTTGGGTGTGTGTAGAGTGTGTGTAGTGTGTGTAAAGTGTGTAGTGTGTGTTGGGTGTGTGTAGAGTGTGTGTAGAGTGTAAAGCGTGAGTCAGAGGATAAAGGGTCATAGAGGGTAAAGTGTCGGGTTGAGTTTTACATACGGCCTGATCTCTGGACCTCAGTTCCAGTTCCTCACTGATTTGACTGAATCACTTTGCATTAGCTCTGGATTTCACTGATCTGAGCTGAACTATATAAAGAATTCACCCACAATCAACATTAAATTAATAATTAATAATAAAAAAAAAATATATATATATATATATATATATATATATATATATATATATATTAAAATCATTATTAATTTAATGTTGATTGTGGGTGAATTCTTTATATAGTTCAGCTTTATATAGTGTAGTTTCATCCAACAACATTTCAAATACAACATGGTTATTAATAGAACATTGACCATGATTATAGAAAACTGACCTTTAGGTAAAACATTCCATTCAGTCATTTCTAACTAACTCAAAAAGAACATTCCTAGGAAGTGATATAGAGAGGAACACCATATATGGACATTATGGGCGGGGTTAAAAACGAATGACGCAAAAAGTTGCGTCATGACGCAGACAGTATAAATCCGACCCGCGTTCCATCTACTTCCGCTTCACTCACACAAGAGTGTCGACCATCACGAGCACAATAACCGTCGTCGTCCAAGCGTAGCCTTCACTATTTAAACCAAACATAGACTTCAATCTTAATCGTTTAAGTTTTTTTTCTGTTTGTAAGTGTAATTATGACTCTGACTATAGGAATCAGGCGAACGGCCGCGATGAGTTTATTAGCGCAGGGCGCGCACACGACGCTCGTGCCCTCGCTAAAAAACGCGCACCGAGGACGAGCTGGACGGGTGCGCGGATGAGATGGACTCCGCGTTAAAACCGGTGAGACCGGGAACGAACGGAACGAAAGGGCTGAAAGGCCTCCAGCTCGACGGGTGCTTCGTGTCCGCGACCGACGGCTCTCTCCCGTCCACTCCGGACTCACTCGAGCTCGGTTCCGCAGAACTGGACCGTGATACTCGACAGCTCCTGCTGGTCTTCTATCGCACACACACGGGAATGTGTTCACCCGAGCAGAAACACAACCGCGCGCTGCCGACAATGAGGCGCGTCGTTGGGGAGATTCTCAAGAAGCACCAGATCGTATACAAAGGTAAGACGCGCGCATGCGCGCTCCCTACACGGCTGTTTGGCTTATTTTTCTATTACAAGAATAAAGTGCTTAAGCGAAGCATAGAGCAACTTATCAGTAGAATACAATATAAAATAAAAATTACTCTAAAATGAGTTAAGATGTCTGATTTCAGAGTAAACAAGTCACGTGATGTTAGTTTATAGACTAATTATAATAAGCTATAATCTTACTTCAATTCAGTTTGTCTCGTTTCTGATAGTATGTAAGTTGGCACTGAAGTCTCATTTCGTTTTATTGTGTTCTTATTTATAGTTATGTGAACGTAAATAGTGTTTGTCGGTGGGGTTTTTCTGAGAAGGGTTATCTGTGTGACCGCAGTGTTCGTCAGCGCTTCTCGGAACTGCCGAGTTCCGCTTATCTTCAGCTGAGGGTGGGGGAGGAGGCGGACACACACACACTCTCTCACACACACACACTCTCACACACACAAGTGGAATAACTCCAGCGATGTGTACATGTCTGTGATATATATTTTACATGGACTCGGCAGTTTAATGCAGTCTATGGCCACAGCCGGTATGTGCTGTCAGTCAAATAGGGCGGAGCCAGCGGAATTATCATATCGGTATAATCGCTAACTTGTGTTTTGCAAACATCTGTATTACTGATTTCAAATTTCGGGACTAAAACTGTAGTTAGGAATGTAATCTATGTTAGTAGATTACATTCCGTTTTAAGTAACGTGTTCTGATTACTTTAGATTAGGCTTTTTTGCTGCTGATCTGAGTTCAGTAGTGTGTATATATGAGCTGAGCTGTTCTGTCAGCTGTGTTCAGTAGTCATGTCAGATGATCTTGGTTCAGTAGTTGAGACTGGTTTGTCTCAGTAGTGTGTGTGTTTAGTGTATATGAGCTGATCTGGGTTCAGTTATTGTATCTATAATCTGATCTGGGTTCAGTAGCTGACATATCTCTCTCCTCAGGCATGTTGTATGATCTGATCTGGGTTCAGTAGTGAGTTCAGTATTGTGTATATATGATCTGATCTGGGTTCAGTAGTGTATATATGAGCTGATCTGGGTACAGTAGCTGACTCGTCTCTCTCCTCAGGCATGTTGTATGATCTGATCTGGGTTCAGTAGTTGAGACTGGTTTGTCTCAGTTGTGTGTCTATGATCTGATCTGGGTTCAGTAGTGAGTTCAGTATTGTGTATATATGATCTGATCTGGGTTCAGTAGTAGTGTGTATCTGATCTGGGTCTCTCTCTCTCTCCTCAGGCATGTTGCAGCGTCTCCACATGGACTCTAAGCAGGACTCGATGGAGCTCATCGGCTCGATAGCGAAGAACATGTTCAGCGACGGCTGCACGAACTGGGGCCGCATCACGAGTCTGGTGGCGTTCGGGGCCGTGGTGTGTTCCCACCTGAAGGAGTGTGAGCGCGAGGAGTGTGTGGAGGCCGTGGCACAGCAGATCTCCTCATACCTGATCTCAGAACAGCACCAATGGCTGCTGAACAACAACGGCTGGGTGAGTGCTCGTCTGTAAACTGACCTGTCAATCATCCCATCACCGTAAACTGACCTGTCAATCATCCCATCACCGTAAACTGACCTGTCAATCATCCCATCACCGTAAACTGACCTGTCAATCATCCCGTCACAGTAAAATCTTCATCTAAACCTCACACTGGCGGGCGCACATCCGCCATGTTTTCTCATTTTTTTTTACACTTTATACGCATGTTTGTAGTAGTTCCTCAAAAGCGCAGTGGGTTGTGGGTAATATTAGCTGTTATAGTGAGCACAGATCCACACTTTGAAAATCCTCCGGGAATAGTAGATGATCCGGCACTTCTGGCTCACTCCAAGACTTTACTTTAGGACACACTTAATGTCCACATTATGAGATAAAAGGAGACGCAGGGAAACTGAGTAAAACATCCCGAAATAACACCTTGTGTTTCCTTCTGCATAATTCAGCTGTGTTCTGGTATACACACACGTGCGCGCTCGCTGAGTTCATTCAGCAGAAGTGAAGCTGAGCTCAGGTATCAGAACCGGTGTTTAGTGTCCCCTCGTGTGTGTGTTCTCTCAGAGCCGGTGTTGAGTGTGTGTTCTCTCAGAGCTGTGTGTGTGTGTTCTCTCAGAGCCGGTGTTGTGTGTGTGTTCTCTCAGAGCCGGTGTTGAGTGTGTGTTCTCTCAGAGCTGTGTGTGTGTGTTCTCTCAGAGCCGGTGTTGAGTGTGTGTTCTCTCAGAGCCGGTGTTGAGTGTGTGTTCTCTCAGAGCTGTGTGTGTGTGTTCTCTCAGAGCCGGTGTTGAGTGTGTGTTCTCTCAGAGCCGGTGTTGACTGTTCTCTCTCTCTCTGTCCTCAGGAAGGGTTTGTGGAGTTCTTCCGCGAGCAGGACATGGAGTCGCAGGTGCGCAGCGCTCTGATGGCCGTCGTGGGCTGTGCGGGGATCGGCGCTGGCCTGGCGTTCCTCATGCGGTGAGAACGGTCTCTCCGGGGCCAGCTGACCCGCCCCGTGGACACTGACACGCATCATTAGCAGACCTTGGCAGGACTCCGGCTAGACTCGCCTCTGAGACGGCGCCGGTCACGCCACACGCTTGGGCTGTTCACGAACCAGATATCACCCAAGATTTCAGATCTTTCAGATTTATTTTTTTATAATAAAACAAATACTGGAGAGAACTTTTGGTGTGTGCATCATGTGATTATGCTTCGCCTTGCAAACGTGTAAATAAACAGCAGGGCTTTATGCGTGTTTGCTTCCCTAGGAACGAGTTCTGCAGCTCCAGGGCCTCGGGGTCATGGGGTAAGATGAGCCGGCCTTCCCTGAGTCACGTCACCTTTATTTATACAGCGCTTTTTACAATACAGATTGTTTCAACGCAGCTTTACAGATATAACAGGAAAATAATGTAATAATTTTATTAACTATAAAGTGACGTGTCCCCAACTAAGCGAGCCAGAGGCGACAGTGACGAAGAACTGAAACTCCATCAGTGACAGAACGGAGAAGAACCCAGGCTCAGTCGGATGCGTTGTCGTCATGTACAGGCGCAGGTCCTTCCTCAGATCTGGATCCGGCGAACTGCGGTAATCCTCGAGAGAAACAGACTAATATTAGCCTAGATGCCATTATGTACAAAGTTCATCAGGAATTATGGGAAGTGTTCCCGGCTGATCTACGCAGCCTAACATTGAATTATAGAAGTGTTATGCGTATGCTAAGCCAAAGAGATGCGTTTTTAGTCTAGATTTAAACTGACAGACTGTGTCTGCTTCCCGGACCGTGTTAGGAAGATTGTTCCAGAGTTTTGGTGCTAAATAGGAAAAGGATCTACCGCCAGCAGTCGATTTTGATATTCTAGGTATTATCAACTGGCCAGAATTTTGAGATCGCAATAGACGTGAAGGACTATAATGCGTTAAGAGCTCGCTCAAGTACTGGGGAGCTAAACCATTTAGTGCTTTGTAAGTAATCAGCAATATTTTAAAATTTATACGATGTTTAATAGGCAGCCAATGCAGTGTTGACAGAACCGGCTAATATGGTCATACTTCCTGGTTCTGGTAAGAACTCTAGTGGCTGCGTTTTGAACTAGCTGTAGTTTGTTTAATAAGCGTGCAGGGCAACCACCCAGTAGAGCATTACAATAATCTAGCCTTGAGGTCATGAACGCATGAACTAATTGTTCCGCATTTGTTAGTGAGAGCATATGACGTAATTTAGATATATTTTTAAGATGGAAAAATGCGGTTTTACAGATACTAGACACGTGACTTTCAAATGAAAGATTGGTATCAAAGAGCACACCCAGGTTCCTAACTGACGTCGAAGACTTAACAGAGCAGCCATCAAGTGTTAGACAGTATTCTAGGTTATTAGGTGAGGAAGTTTTTTGTCCAATAATTACAATGTTTTTTCAGAATTAAGTTATTAGTCCAGTTTTTTACTTCAGATCTGCAGCTGAGCGTGACCTTTCAGGAAAAGAGAAGCGAGCGGATCCGGTCTCATAGCTTCTGTTAACTGAAAGTGAAAGAAAATGTCTAGCATTTCACAAATAGCTTGAGAAAATGCTTTCGGTTGTGAATGACCCTGAATAACTTTGACCAAATCCTGTCTTTATTTTATCAGGAAATAATCCCATAAAGATTCAAAATCTCTTTTTCAAGGGAGTCCTGATTAATAATTAAATTATAATAGATATAGTGCTGAACATAGTCAGTTCATCTTTATAAGCAGCTTCTCCATTAAACAAGACAATAACAATCAATGATATGAACTGAGAATATGAGAATCAGATTCAGCCTTATGTCGTCAAATCAATATTACTGAATATTTAGTTTAAGAGTCTCTTGATCTTAAGCTTTATTAATGTTACTGTAAGAATGTTTGTTCATAACTTTGAGAGAATGTTTTCTGATTAAATAGCTATGAATAATGTTCAAAAAATGTTTCCTCCCAAGATTTAGTGCATCATCAGTTATGCATAATATTCCAAAAACTAAGAGTTTTATATTAACATTAGAAGCTTCATCTAAAATAAACATGTTTCACAATATTTTCTGTAACAACTTTTCAAAAACATCCAGCTAATATATTAATATCATAAGGATGTTCAGAGAATGTTTCCTCTCAACATTACAAGACCGATTCAAATAATAATATAAAATAAGTTCCATAAACATCATTTTACAGTTTTTTAGAAATGCTCATACACACTGTCTGACCTATTGCTCCATTTCTCAAAACTACACTCACACACACACACACACACACACACACACACACACACAAGCAGATAAACATATCACATCTGTCAACACTTCATTCAAAACTAATATTACTCTTCAAAAAATATTATTTTTGTGTAGTAACTCCACACACAAACATCAAAAGATTACACACACACACACTACACACTACACAGATGTGATTGATGTAAAACACTTGTGGCTCCAGTGTGTGTATTAGTTACAGGAGTGTCACACACACATGTGCACAAATACACTGTTTATTCAGTATGAGCACAACATATGAATTTTACACAGTTATTGAACTGAAGTG
>JAZAVI010000320.1:112500-127500 GCA_036326025.1 Chrosomus eos | reverse complement strand
TTTATATGATATATACATTTTCCCATGCTTCCCATCCATTTCCGTTCGTTCCCAATGCGCTTCATTATGACGTGAACTATCTTTTAGTCACAATTAAACATGTTTTGTGTGTTCACACCGCAAGTGCCAAAACATTTACCAGGTTTCATTCCATTCTGATGAAGTAAAAAAAAAATAAAAATAAAAAAAATTACATTTATTGGTCAAAAACTATATAAAATTATTAAATGTTTACTTAACATTCGTATAACCAAGAAAAAACGTTTTTTAAAAACATGTTTAGAAATAACATTTTCACAACATTCATCAACGTGGTTAAAATTTGACTAGCTGTGGAATACGCAACATTAAATTAGCTAAAATGTACGAGTTGTATTGATGTTTATGATGTTATAACTGTGTAACTCAAATGCATGGAGATTTGATATTTACATTTACATTTATTCATTTAGCTGATGCTTTTATCCTAAGCGACTTACAATTGTTATATGTCAGAGGTCGCACGCCTCTGGAGCAACTAGGGGTTAAGTGTCTTGCTCAGGGACACATTGGTGTCTCACAGTGGATTCAAACCCGGGTCTCTCACACCACAGGCATGTGTCTTATCCACTGCGCCATCACCACTGATATGCAGTTGATATACATTGATGTTAAATTGAGGCTAAACATGTCTCTTGAATCGGGCCGAATGCCAACAGGAGGAAAAGCACCACACAAACCCGGGTATTTCCATATTTTACCAGAACTGGCCCTGGCGTCAGCGCTAGGTGTTTCGGGGACTTCCAGCCGGACCAGAACTCGCCGCGCTAATCTTCTCAGATATTATAATGTTTTGATATCTTTGTTGAGCTCGGCTGATTCTGTGACTGTCCCACACCCATCTACAGTCACATCCCATAAACACACACTGCTGCCATGGTAACGCCATCAACTGATGTCAGAGATTCATGTTACGTAACCGATCATATGCGTTTCACTCATGGAACCTTTGAATTATGTCTCAATAGCAATCGCTGTATGACGTGAGTCAGTTATTTTAGTATCATTGTGATACTATTATGGTTTTTATTAATATTTTAAATTAATTTGATGTGAAACATGCTAGCAACGTGCGGTAGAAACGTGTTAACAGTGTGCTAAGTCATGTTAGCAACATGTTAAAAACAGGCTGCCAATGTGTTAAAACATGTTAGCATTGTTAGCAACATGTTAGCAATCTGATAAATCATCTTAGCAACATGTTATGCCAACATATATGCCAACAATATGTTAGTTCATGTTAGTATCATGGTAGCATCGTGCTAAGTCATGCTAGCAACATGATTGGCCCAGACTGTATGGGCTTCAAACGTCACGTTTCAAAGCTACATTAAACTACTTCAAAATAGCATTTGTTTTTTAAGCATTTCCCCGCCATTGACGGACTAATCATTAATGCTGGCGGACAACTTTAAAGTAATATTAATAAACTGGTGGGGAAAGAGTTAATGATCTTCTGCAGTGATTGGCCAGTGATAAACCTGCACACACGGGTCAAAGGTCAATCGATTTGCGTGTGTTATATCAGCGAATGATTTGCATTGGAGACGCTGTGCATGAATTTGCATTTTACATTAAATTAGAGTCTTTCATAAGAGAGACCTAGAAAATATGTGTGTTGGTATGTTGTATTCGTAATGAGATTGAGGCGTGTTTGAGTCTTTGTCTGAGACATTTGTGTGTGTGTGTGTGTGTGTGTGTGTGTGTGTGTGTGTGTGTGTGTGTGTGTGTGTGTGTGTGTGTGTGTGTGTGTGTGTGTGTGTGTGTGTGTGTGTGTGTGTGTGTGTGTGTGTGTGTGTGTGTGTGTGTGTGTGTGTGTGTGTGTGATAAGATTGTGATGTGCGTCTTTATCTGAATGTAAGTATGACACAGATCTCCAACATGAGAGAGTTCAGAAGATCATCAGAGATGAAGATGACATTAACATTTAGTCATTTAGCAGACGCTTTTATCCAAAGCGACTTACAACTGAGGACAAAACCAAGCGAGTCATCGTGAAAAGGCAAAAACAACGCAAGAAGTGCTCAAAGTACAAAGTTCACACATAGCTCGGAGTAGTATAAGCCAAGCAAGGGAGGATTTAAGGGAAGGGGAAGGGTTTTTTTTTTTTTTTGTTATGTTAAGTGCTCCCTGAATAGATGAGTTTTCAGTTGTCTTTTGAATGCTGTCAGGGATTCTGCATTCCGGATGTCGGTGGGCAGATCATTCCACCAGCATGGAACCGTGAATGAGAAAGTTCTGGAGAGTGATTTTGTGGCTCGCTGTGATGGTACCACGAGCCGCCGCTCATTGACCGATCGTAGGCTTCTGGTAGGGATGTAGACTTGTAATAGCGAGTGAAAGTAGGAGGGAGCTGAGCCTGTGGTCAATCTGTAAGCAAGCGTCAACACCTTGAACTTGATGCGAGCAGCGAGTGGTAGCCAGTGCAGAGAGATGAACAGAGGAGTGACGTGGGCCCTTTTGGGCTCGTTGAAGACAAGACGAGCTGCAGCATTCTGGATCATTTGTAGAGGTTTAGTTGCACACGATGGAAGTCCAGCCAGGAGAGCATTGCAGTAATCAAGCCTAGAAATGACCAGGGCCTGGACAAGAAGTTGTGTTGCATGCTCAGTTAGGAAAGGCCTGATCTTCCTGATGTTGTACATTGCAAACCTGCATGATCGAGCTGTCTTTGTAATGTGGTCGGTGAAGGTCAGCTGATCATCAAAGATTACTCCAAGATTTCTGACCGACCTTGATGGGGTGATTGAGGAAGAGTCTAGCTGGATAGTGAAGTCGTGTTGTAGAGACGGATTGGCAGGGAGGACGAGAAGCTCAGTCTTTGCCAGGTTGAGCTGCAGGTGATGTTCCTTCATCCATGCCGAGATGTCCGCCAGACAGCTTGAGATCCGTGCCGTTACTGTGGGATCATCTGGTTGAAATGAGAGGTAGAGCTGGGTGTCATCAGCATAGCAATGGTAAGAGAAGCCATGTGCCTGTATGATGGGTCCCAGTGATGTGGTGTAGATAGAGAAGAGGAGCGGTCCAAGAACTGAACCCTGAGGAACCCCTGTGGTCAGTTGATGTGCTTTGGATACCTCGCCTCTCCATGTGACCCTGAAGGACCTACCTGTGAGATAGGACTCAGGCCCCATCCACACTACTGCGTTTTAGTTTAGAAACGGAGAATTAAAACGAATACGATCTCCGTCCACACCAGCGTTTTAGCTGCGTATCAGAATTGATCTCCGTCCACACTAAAACGACTGAAAACGCGGATCACGTGACCATTCACCTACACTGGGCATGCGCGTGCCGGTGTAAACACAACACAACTTCATTGATAAAATTATCCCGCATGCGCTGGTTCTTCTCGGCTTAACCCAAAACCGACGCTCCATGTACGCTCGATTCCGCCGCTGCACACGGCATGGGAATTGTCACAGATCGCTGGAATAATAGCTTGCCTCCGGCGCATGTAGGCAGTTAACGTTACAGCATCAGGGAAGGATACGTCATGACTGATGACACCCAATCAGAGAGCCGAGCGCGAGCGTCTGCGTCATCGTTTCTAAAGTCCTGCGGTTTAACCCGTCTACACTAAAACGCCCTCCGGAGATTCAAAAAGCAAAACGGGTCTGCAGCGTTTTTAAACTTCTCAGCTTTAGGTCTTCGTTTTTGCCGTTTTAGTGTGGACGGGAGGAGCAAACGTAGCAAAAGGTCTCCGTTTCTAAACGAAAACGTAGTAGTGGCGGTAGTGGCTCAGTGGTTCATGTAGATTGTCTACAAATCGAAAGGTTGGTGGTTCAATCCCCGGTTTCACCTGACCAAGTGTCGAGGTGTCCATGAGCAAGACACCTAACCCCAGCTGCTCCCGACGAGCTGGATGGCGCCTTGTTCGGCTGACACCGCCGTCAGTGTATGAATGTGTGAGTGAGTGGGTGAATGAGAGGCAAAATGTAAAGCGCTTTGGTGGCCATTGGGTCTGTGAAAGCGCTATATAAATGCAGTCCATTTACCATTTACCATTAGTGTGGATGGGGCCTCAAACCAGTTGAGGGAGGTTCCAGTGATGCCCAGTGATGAGAGGGCGGACAAGAGGATCTTATGATTCACAGTGTCGAAGGCAGCAGACAGGTCCAGGAGAATGAGAACTGATGATTTGGAAGCAGCAGATGAACAGATGAACTGTTATATCCGTGTGTCTTCATCCTCCTGCAGGTTTAGAGAGGCTAAAGCTCCCCTGCTGGTGTGAATGTAAACACTCTGTTTTGTTTTAATCCGTTGTTTTATTGTGAAACTGATTTGCGTGTAAATCTCTTGAGTCAGACGCAGGAACGATCGCAATGCAGCGCGCACACATTCCCCTGAGTTACACAACACACACACACACACACACACACACACACACACACACACACACACACACACACACACACACACACACACACACACACACACACACACACACACACACACACACACACACACAGAGAGAGAGAGAGAGGTGAGACTCGATCATTAGAAGAATTCAAATCTCAGAATATCACATGAAATCAATCAAAAAAAAAAAATCAATAAAAAAGGTTTTTAAATATAGAAATGTCGGCCCTTGAAATGTCGGAAGAACGATTGGAACTTTGGCAGTAGAATAAAAATACAATTGAAATCAATGGTGCCAAAGTTCCAATCATTCTTCAGAATATCTTCCTTTGTGTTCAGCAGAAGACAGAAACTCATACAGGGTTGCAACAGCTTGAGGGTGAGTAAATGATGACAGAGTTTTCAGTTTTGGGTGGAGTATCCCTTTAATGTGGAATTTACTGACCTGCAACTTAAAAAAGCACTTTAAATTAACTTTATTAAATATTAAATGAATAAATGCTTCAGATGTTTTCTGTCGAGGTTCTGCTTGAATTGAGGCTCGTGAAAGAGGATGTCTGTTTGCTGCCATCTTGTGGAGCTCAAATGCTTCTTCATATTTCAGATTCTTGAACTGAAGAATCCAGGAAGAACATGTTGTTTATCAGTCCTAAACAATGAGTTGTGTTCTTGCTTCCGTGAATGAAACACCTCTGATATGAGGAACCCCTACAACTGAAAAGCAGTTAAAAGTGAATAATTAATTACATAAGGGGAATAACGACAATATCAAACGGGAATTTTTAGTTTTCCCCGTCATTACCGGACACTGCATTGTTTTGGAAAGAATCACGTGGCTTTTGAATGTCGGTACCTGGTCGGTACATAAAGTCCACGTTATACTTTAATACACTTTCGGTTAGTGGTTATCCAATACTATCTTTGAAAACGATTATTAGTTATATCTTCTGAGGAGATGATAAACTGCTGCCATTCCCTCAGTCGCCTGACATAATCTCTTATTAAACACTTTTCACACTCTGACATGTTTCTTTCGTTCATATTGTCCAACTGGCATTAGTTCTGAAAGTCTGTGTCTCCATATCACACACGCTTTATTCTGTGCAGTTTTCCAAATGTGTGTTTAGTTGCTTTGTCCATGATAATGGTGACGATCAGGAAAAAGGACCTCTAGTGAAAACCCAGGGAACACAAACCAGACACTGTGACATCCATATTAGCCCGTTACACCCTAGTGGGAAAGGGGCAACATGAAAGAGTAATACAAAATTATACACAACCAAGGCAAACATTCATCTACAGTGTCTAATAAGAACAAATTAAAGGCTCAACACAGTTTAAAGGAACACTCCACCGTTTTTTGAAAGTGGAGTTATTCTGTCTCCCCTACATTTAGATATGTGGGCAAATACATTTTTGTCTCAGGCACGTCTACACGAAGCCGGTGCGTTCCCTATCCGATCTTTTTTTTCCCTCGTTCTAAAAAAAAATTCCGTAAACACGGCGTCATCTCAAGAAATATCTGCGTCCACACGAAACCACTGAAACCGACTGAAAACGGTGTAGTATATATGCCAGACCAGTACGAGGCACTGAGGCACAGATACACTAAAAACAGAGAAGACTTGCGCATAATACAATAATATACAGTAATATTAGGCCCAGTAGCTTCTTTTCTTTTTTACCAAGAACTTTATTGAACAATATGAAAAACTATAAATGGTACAAAATAGGGATGTCACGATAGTCGATTAGTTAGCAGACGCATAAAGCTTGCCACAAAGAACCGGCAAATAGCCTAATCATTATGAATGTGTCAAATATAGCAAGGAGACATTTTAATTGTTTATTAATAAACTAGTGTTTTGTGTGAAGATGCTGACTCGCCACCTTCGCAGTGTTGTGAAGGTGCCTATATAGAGAGAAATGCACACTTCATACGGGAGTTGTCTGTTTCTTTTCGTTTTGAATTGTTTTGTTTAAAAGTCGACATTTCAAGCTTAGATATATTTCTGAGTTTCTGTTCATTTATGAGAAGCTCCAGTTCTCGTGCGATGCAAGTTATATCGCGTCAGCGCCTCCATGTCCTGATTATAGGCTATTGTCTGATATATTTGCTTCTTATGTATTATGCTGGACAGAACAGTTTAATGCATGGTGACTCCTGCTGGACAGAACGAGTAATGCATGGCGATCTGTGGACGAACAGAGTAATGCATGGCGACTCCTGCTGGACAGAACAGTTAATGCATGGCGACTCCTGCTGGACAGAACAGTGTTAATGCATGGTGACTCCTGCTGGACAGAACAGTGTAATGCATGGTGACTGCTGCACTGGACAGAAAAGAGTAATGCATGGCGACCCCTGCTGGACAGAACAGAGTAATGCATGGCGACCCTGCTGGACAGAACAGAGTAATGCATGGCGACTCCTGCTGGACAGAACAGAGTAATGCATGGCGACCCCTGCTGGACAGAACAGAGTAATGCATGGCGACCCTGCTGGACAGAACAGAGTAATGCATGGCGACCCCTGCTGGACAGAACAGAGTAATGCATGGCGACCCTGCTGGACAGAACAGAGTAATGCATGGCGACTCCTGCTGGACAGAACAGAGTAATGCATGGCGACTCCTGCTGGACAGAACAGAGTAATGCATGGCGACTCCTGCTGGACAGAACAGAGTAATGCATGGCGACTCCTGCTGGACAGAACAGTTTAATGCATGGCGACTCCTGCTGGACAGAACAGTGTAATGCATGGTGACTCCTGCTGGACAGAACAGAGTAATGCATGGCGACCCCTGCTGGACAGAACAGAGTAATGCATGGCGACCCCTGCTGGACAGAACAGAGTAATGCATGGCGACTCCTGCTGGACAGAACAGAGTAATGCATGGCGACTCCTGCTGGACAGAACAGGGTAATGCATGGCGACTCCTGCTGGACAGAACAGTTTAATGCATGGTGACTCCTGCTGGACAGAACAGAGTAATGCATGGCGACTCCTGCTGGACAGAACAGTTTAATGCATGGCGACTCCTGCTGGACAGAACAGTGTAATGCATGGTGACTCCTGCTGGACAGAACAGAGTAATGCATGGCGACCCTGCTGGACAGAACAGAGTAATGCATGGTGACTCCTGCTGGACAGAACAGAGTAATGCATGGCGACCCTGCTGGACAGAACAGAGTAATGCATGGCGACCCCTGCTGGACAGAACAGTGTAATGCATGGCGACCCTGCTGGACAGAACAGAGTAATGCATGGCGACTCCTGGACAGAACAGTGTAATGCATGGCGACTCCTGGACAGAACAGTGTAATGCATGGCGACCCCTGCTGGACAGAACAGTGTAATGCATGGCGACCCCTGCTGGACAGAACAGTGTAATGCATGGCGACTCCTGGACAGAACAGTGTAATGCATGGCGACTCCTGGACAGAACAGTGTAATGCATGGCGACCCCTGCTGGACAGAACAGTGTAATGCATGGCGACCCCTGCTGGACAGAACAGAGTAATGCATGGCGACTCCTGGACAGAACAGTGTAATGCATGGCGACCCCTGCTGGACAGAACAGTGTAATGCATGGCGACTCCTGCTGGACAGAACAGAGTAATGCATGGCGACTCCTGGACAGAACAGAGTAATGCATGGCGACCCCTGCTGGACAGAACAGTGTAATGCATGGCGACCCCTGCTGGACAGAACAGAGTAATGCATGGCGACTCCTGGACAGAACAGTGTAATGCATGGCGACTCCTGCTGGACAGAACAGAGTAATGCATGGCGACTCCTGGACAGAACAGTGTAATGCATGGCGACTCCTGGACAGAACAGTGTAATGCATGGCGACTCCTGCTGGACAGAACAGAGTAATGCATGGCGACTCCTGGACAGAACAGTGTAATGCATGGCGACTCCTGGACAGAACAGTGTAATGCATGGCGACTCCTGCTGGACAGAACAGAGTAATGCATGGCGACCCCTGCTGGACAGAACAGAGTAATGCATGGCGACTCCTGGACAGAACAGTGTAATGCATGGCGACTCCTGGACAGAACAGTGTAATGCATGGCAACTCCTGCTGGACAGAACAGAGTAATGCATGGCGACTCCTGCTGGACAGAACAGAGTAATGCATGGCGACCCCTGCTGGACAGAATAGAGTAATGCATGGCGACTCCTGGACAGAACAGAGTAATGCATGGCGACTCCTGGACAGAACAGTGTAATGCATGGCGACTCCTGGACAGAACAGTGTAATGCATGGCGACTCCTGCTGGACAGAACAGTGTAATGCATGGTGACCCCTGCTGGACAGAACAGTGTAATGCATGGTGACTCCTGCTGGACAGAACCGAGTAATGCATGGCGACCCCTGCTGGACAGAACAGAGTAATGCATGGCGACCCCTGCTGGACAGAACAGAGTAATGCATGGCGACTCCTGCTGGACAGAACAGTGTAATGCATGGCGACTCCTGCTGGACAGAACAGAGTAATGCATAGCGACCCTGCTGGACAGAACAGTTTAATGCATGGTGACTCCTGCTGGACAGAACAGAGTAATGCATGGCGACCCCTGCTGGACAGAACAGTTTAATGCATGGTGACTCCTGCTGGACAGAACAGAGTAATGCATGGCGACCCTGCTGGACAGAACAGTGTAATGCATGGCGACCCCTGCTGGACAGAACAGTGTAATGCATGGCGACCCCTGCTGGACAGAACAGTGTAATGCATGGCGACCCCTGCTGGACAGAACAGTGTAATGCATGGTGACCCCTGCTGGACAGAACAGAGTAATGCATGGCGACCCCTGCTGGACAGAACAGTGTAATGCATGGCGACCCCTGCTGGACAGAACAGTGTAATGCATGGCGACCCCTGCTGGACAGAACAGTGTAATGCATGGCGACCCCTGCTGGACAGAACAGAGTAATGCATGGCGACCCCTGCTGGACAGAACAGTGTAATGCATGGCGACCCCTGCTGGACAGAACAGTGTAATGCATGGCGACCCCTGCTGGACAGAACAGTGTAATGCATGGTGACCCCTGCTGGACAGAACAGAGTAATGCATGGCGACCCCTGCTGGACAGAACAGTGTAATGCATGGCGACCCCTGCTGGACAGAACAGTGTAATGCATGGCGACCCCTGCTGGACAGAACAGTGTAATGCATGGCGACTCCTGCTGGACAGAACAGAGTAATGCATAGCGACCCCTGCTGGACAGAACAGTTTAATGCATGGTGACTCCTGCTGGACAGAACAGAGTAATGCATCGCGACCCCTGCTGGACAGAACAGTTTAATGCATGGTGACTCCTGCTGGACAGAACAGAGTAATGCATAGCGACCCCTGCTGGACAGAACAGTGTAATGCATGGCGACCCCTGCTGGACAGAACAGAGGAACTGCAACAAAAACACAAGCCAAACATGCAGAAAAACTGCTTTAACACACACTGTATGCTTTAGTGAAAGTATTAACTAATCGTCTAAGATGATTAAATATCAGTTGTCTGAATAACATGTTCTTTCATCAATCAGGGTTTGTTTTGTTTGTTACACTTCTACTGACACTTGCTTGAGTTAAACGTGTTCTTACAGTTTATAGTATTTCCATTATACTGCGCCCTCGAGTCTCCTGACTGATCTAGATATTTAACACTAAATAAAAACTACAGCTGTATAGAGCAAAGCATATTACAATATAAATATATGAGAAACAGTGACTTTATGTGAGATGTTTGGGAAATTAGGAAATTGGCCAATTGTTGGTTTTAAACAGTATTCCTTTTTCAGTTACCATATTACGAATACTTTTGTAGCTTTTAATGCCTAGCCGAATTATTTTATTACAGTATCCAAAAGAATACCGAAATAAATGTAGACATTAATAAGAACTTTGAAACAGAAAATTGGTGAATTAAGATTTATGTATTTATTATACTTTTTACAACCAATTATAACCAATTACACGTGTACATTTTCAGTTTATCTTGATGTAAGAGAGTTTCCTCGGTGTCGCTCAGATTGCACGTCATTCTGGTCCTTTTCTCTGACGAACTGAAAATACTGGGAATATGTCAATTTTACAGCGTTTTTGCAAAACGTTTTATATTATTGTAATCTAATAACGTTTGTAAAGCGTTATTCCCAACACTGGTGGTCAACCAATGATAACTTTGAAACGATTAAAATGGACTTTTGACTGTGTGTGTGTGTGTGTGTGTCTGTGTCCTCCAGTCCAGTGTGTGTCAGTGTCGAGCTGTGAGTGCTCGTGAACACCGGAAGTGAGGTTGCTCTGCTTTTGTTGTGTTGTGGTTATCAGCGTTTCTGTTTTAACGTTTAACATTTTCGTGTATAAACGTGATTTTGTTAGTAATTTGATATTATAATCATCTTCAAACGTTATAGCGAAGCGTTTTGTGCGCATCTTTACACCCGGGAGCAGAAACAAGCGTCTTCACTGGAGCGTATAGGAGTATAAGAGTGACTATAGAGCTGATGAGTACAACAGCGAGTATAATAGAGTTTATGAGAGTATAACAGTGAGAATAATAGAGTTAAACAGTGAGTATAATAGAGTTAAACAGTGAGTATAATAGAGTTAAACAGTGAGTATAATAGAGTGTGCAGGATGAGTTTAGCACACAGCAGAGAGCAGCGCTGCACCGCCGGGAACCGCATGTCCAAACTCCTGGACGCCGAAGAAGAAGATGAGTTCTACAAGACCACTTATGGAGGATTCAACGACGTGAGTATCGTTATAGACAACACGTGTGTGTGTGTGTGTGTGTGTGTGTGTGTGTGTGTGTGTGTGTGTGTGTGTGTGTGTGTGTGAGAGAGAGAGAGAGAGAGAGAGAGAGAGAGAGAGTGTGTGTGTGATATTAATGCACAATAACCATGATGTGTGTGTGTGTGTGTGTGTGTGTGTGTGTGTGTGTGTGTGTGTGAGAGAGAGAGAGAGAGAGAGAGAGAGAGGAGAGAGAGAGAGAGAGAGAGAGAGTGAGTGTGTGTGTGATATTAATGCACAATAACCATGATGTGTGTGTGTGTGTGTGTGTGTGTGTGTGTGTGTGTGTGTGTGTGTGTGAGAGAGAGAGAGAGAGAGAGAGAGAGAGTGTGTGTGTGATATTAATGCACAATAACCATGATGTGTGTGTGTGTGTGTGTGTGTGTGTGTGTGTGTGTGTGTGTGTGTGAGAGAGAGAGAGAGAGAGAGAGAGAGAGAGAGAGAGAGAGAGAGAGAGAGAGAGTGAGTGTGTGTGTGATATTAATGCACAATAACCATGATGTGTGTGTGTGTGTGTGTGTGTGTGTGTGTGTGTGTGATATTAATGCACAATAACCATGATGTATGTGTGTGAGAGAGAGAGAAAGCGTGTGTGATATTAAAGCACAATAAACATTATGTTTGTTTGTGTGTGTGTGTGTGTGTGTGTGTGTGTGTGTGTGTGAGAGAGAGAGAGAGAGAGAGAGAGACTGTGTGTGATATTAATGCACAATAACCATTATGTTTGTGTATAAGAGAGAGAGTGTGTTTGTTTGTGTGTGTGAGAGAGAGAGAGAGAGAGAGAGAGAGTGTGTGTGTGTGTGATATTAACGCACAATAACCATGACGTGTGTGTGGAGCAGGAGTCGGGGGACGATGAGTACAGGGGCGATCACTCAGACACTGAAGACGAGGTGGACAGTGACTTCGACATCGATGAAGGAGACGAACCCGACAGCGACCAGGAGGACGACGCTCCTCGCAGGAAGAGCCGAGTCGTCACTAAAGCCTACAAGGTCCTCACACACACACACACACACACACACACACACACACACACACACACACAACTCAATATATTTACACGTGTTCAGCTCAGAAACACAGTCTTGTGCTTGAATGGTTTAAACTCATGTTGAAATGCTCACAAAGGAATCGATAAGAGGAATCAGTTTTAATTTCCAATTCCTGACCTCAAGTATTCGATTCCCTTCCCTAGTCGTCAACACATCTGCTCACTACTGTGTGTGTGTGTGTGTGTGTTCAGGAGCCTTTGAAGGTCTCGAAGCCCAAAGTCAAGCGAGTGGCTGAAGAATTAAAGACTGAACGACCCAAAGTGGAGCGACGCATCATCCAGGAGCTGCAGGAGTTCGGGGAGAGTGAGTAAAACACAGACTGGATTTAAGTCAAAGTCAAAGTATCTTTATTTGTCTCCCCAAGGAGAAATTAGTTTTGGATAAAGAGATACATGAAGATTTCAACAAAGACAAAACACAAAAACAGTTCAAAACAAAAGTACATAAAACATAAAGGCTACTCAGAGAACTGTGCAAAATAGCAAATCACCAATTTCTAAATTCAGCTTATGCAAAAGTGATATATCAAATCACAAATAAACAGTATACAATATACAACTATACAAAGTTAAAACCAGTTAAAAAACAAAAAGTACATAGAATATTTAAGTTACCTGAGGAGCAGTGCAAATTACAAATCACCATTTTCTATAATCAACTTATGCGAAAATTAATATCTTAACATGACCGTACATAGCATTTAATCACGGATATACAATACATTAATAATTTCATAGTCACATGTTCATTGCTGATTATTTATGAGCTTAATTGAGAGAGGAACAAATGAGCGCTTATACCTAATATATTTACACATAGGAACCCTGTACCTCTTTCCTGAATTCAATAACTCGAACTCTGAAAACAAGTATTATCAGATATAATGATTTTAGCCTGCCTTATTGTTGTCTGGTCAAAAAGCTCCTGCGGGTTAAGGGGTGCCGATGTACCCATAATTTTGCCTGCTGTCTTGACCAAGTTAAAAATCTGAGTTTTTGATTTGACTGTCAAATTTCCAAACCAACTGGTGATACCATATCGTAAAATGGACTCAATTGTTGCTCTATAAAAGATTAACATAATATTTTTACAGACCCCAAACACTCTAAGTCTACGAAGAAAATAGAGGCGCTGATGGGTTCTGGCACAAACATTTGTAATATGGTGTAATATGTAATATAAAAAAGGATTTACTTTTAACTGAGTTAATTTCCTAAGAAGGATGTCTGGCTGAATTGAATTAAAAGCAGAGCTAAAATCAACAAAAAGCAGTCTAGCATATGCAACAGGGCTTTCAAGGTGCTTCAAAGTTAAGTGCATTATTGTCGATAAAGCATCACTTGTACTACGTTTTTTTTGTATAAGCGAATTGATATTTATCTAAATTTTTTCCTGCATCTGTGTGGAGTTTCTCTATCATAAGCCTCTCTAAAGATTTAAAAACATTGGAAGTAATGGCCACTGGCCGATAGTTATTATTCTCCTGGGGAGATGCCTTTTTGGGTACTGGAATAATGATTTTTTCCAGAGTTGTGGTATTGTACATGTACATCTATAGAAAGCTGAAATAATTTATGCCAGGCAGGTGCCAGTTCTTCTGCAAAGGATTTTAAAAGAAAAGCAGACAGATTGTCAGGACCTGTTGCTTTAGTTGTCTGCATATTTTTTAACGCCTTAATAACAGTATGTGGTTCAATTACAATCCTATCCAAATCAACGTTACAAAATACATTCTCTAGCACTGCAGCACATTCCCTAGTATTATCAGAATTAAAACGCATATAAAAAGTATTTAATTCACTTGCCTTTGCAATTTCGTTATGAGCAAACACGGGCTTCTTTTTAATGTCCATATTAGTCATTTTCCTGATAGAGTCCCAAAGTGTCTTTGTGTTTGAATCTGACAGCTCTTGTTCCGCCCGCTCCTTGTACTGCTGCCGAGCTGCTCTCAATTGCAGATTAAGGTCTTTTTGTGCAGCTCGGACTTCCGCTTTGTTCCTAGTTCTGAAAGCTAATTTCTTCCTGTTGATACATTCCTTAATGCCCTTTGTGATATAGGGTTTGTTATTAGGATATCGTTTGACTGTTTTCTGGGGTATAACAGAGTCAATACAGAAAGAAATGTATGCGGTGATTGATTCAGTGACACTGTCAATGTCCGCACCCTTAAAAAAGATATTCCAGTCTGTGCAGAGGAAGCACCCCTTCAGCTCCTCTGTTTTGTCACTAGACCATACTTTCACAGACTGGATTTCCGGTTTACTGGACTTGAAAACTGTGCGATATGTGGGTAGCAGTTGGATAACATTATGATCAGAGTTATTTAAAGGGGGTCTGGCTCTGGCTGTGTAAGCATCCTTGATATTGCCATAGCATTTATCAAGTATACTATTGTTTCTGGTGTAACATTTAACATATTGATGAAATCCAGGTAAAGTTTTATCCAAGCTGCAGTGGTTAAAATCGCCAAGTAACAGCATGGGAGCATCAGGTTTGTTAGATGGCGATGGACACAGTCTGTAATTGCCTTAGCTGCCATGCTAGCATTCCCACTTGGAGGGACGTACACAACGCACACAAATATATTGGTAAATTCTCTAGGCAGATAATATGGCCGCAAGGTGACACATAACAGCTCCAGGTTGGGGTTGCATATTTTGTCTCTCACTGTAAAATTACGACACCAGCTGTCCTTAATATACATACACCCCCCCCCCCCCCCCCCGTGTCTTGCCC